>WNWK01003251.1:0-174179 GCA_009830355.1 Cherax destructor | reverse complement strand
CCCGATCCTTTCTTTCTCCTCCTTTTTTTCTTCTGTCGGGGGTGCCCCCTTTGACTTCCTTCGGGGCCATAGATAAAGATCGACCTCTCCCCCCCTCCTCCTCCCACTGTGCCCCCCCATTGCCTCATAAAGGGGTGCATTACCCCCTCCCCGGTGCTTTCATGGTTGTACCCCCCGTGTTTCTTTGTGTGTCCAGCCTGCTCAAAAGCCCCTTCCGTTGCAGTGTGTTGATGGAGTCTCCGCGTTTAGGGGCCCCTGCTGCTTTGTCTGCCCTCTCGTGGTTTGTTACTGTGCTCTCATTCGTTGTTACTGTGGTGCTCCTCTTGTCCCTGTCTGCTTCTTCTATGTCCCTCTCGTGTGTTGTTAGTATCCTTTTCCGCCTTGTTTTTGGGCCCCCATTTTGTGTCTGCCAGTGTCTGTGCATGAAAGGGTTCCCCTTTTTTCTCCTCATTCCATTTGGCTGAGTCTGGTGCACAAGCTCCGGAGCGCTGTTTCTGGCCAGGTATTTTTGTCTCTATTCTGTGTCATTCCCTGCAGCTTCCCTTCAAAAGATCCGTATCTTGGCTTCTTTTTTGACTTGCTTTTCCCCATTTTCTCTCTCCTCATTATCCTTTTCTCCATTCCCAGTTGATCCCCCAATATTTTCCCTTTCCCCCCATTCCTTTTCCCCTTTTTTTTGAATTCCCCCCTCAGTGATCACCAATATCTTCCTCTCCCTTTCCCTTTTTCCCTTCCCATGTTTTCCTGCTCCCACTGGGGCCCTACCCTTTATGGGCCCCATCATCCTCCTTGTTGCCCCTCCGAGCCGCCCATATTCCCACGGTGTGCCCGTGGATGTATTGAGAGTTTAGAAGAAGGGAGAAAGAAGAGGGATAGGGAAGGGGGAGGGGGAAAGGAGAAAGGAAGGGAAGGGGGTGGGGGGGAGATAACTTAGAGGTAGTGTGGGCGAGGGTGGATGGGGAGATAGAGAGGGGGGAGGTGGGAGGAGGAGAGAGTTAAGAATGGGTAAAGGGAGAGAGATGGAGGTATAGGGGGGAGATAAGGGGGGAGAGGGGGGGGAGGGGGAGTGAGAGAGAGAGAGATAGGGAAATTGATAGATAGAGGTAGGGAGAGGGAGGGATAGGGAGGGGGAGATAGGGGGAGAGGGAGGTGTAGAGAGGGGAGAGGGAGGTATAGAGAGGGGGAGAGGGAGGTATGGACTACTCTCCTAATATTTTGCTAGAATTTTGCTGGTACTAATTCCATATCGAATAATGATACTAAGCTAGGTGTGTGTGTGTGTGTGTGTGATCGCTACTAGGTCCTCTCTCCCCTTGCTCTATGAACTTTATTATATCTCGTCTTAAAGTTATGTATGGTTCCTTCATCCACTACCTGACAACTCTGTGACTGAAGAAATACTTCCTAACATCCCTTTGACTCATCTGAGTCTTCAACTTCCAATTGTGACCCCTTGTTTCTGTGTCCCCTCTCTGGAACATCCTGTCTCTATCCACCTTATCTATTCCTCGCAGTATTTTGTATGCCGTTATCATATCTCCCCTAACCCTCCTGTCTTCCAGTGTCGCCAAGCCGATCTCCCATAACCTTTGTTCGTAGGACATTCCCCTTAGCTTTGGAACTAGCCTTGTGCCGCATACTCCAGTATGGGCCAACGTACACGGTGTACAGTGTCTTGAACGATTCCTTGCCGAGGTATCGAAACGCTATTCTCAGGTTTGCCAGGCGCCCATATGCTGCAGCAGTTATCTGGTTGATGTGTGCTTCTGGAGACGTGCTCGGTATTATACTCACCCCAAGATCTTTCTCCTCGAGGAGGTCTGCAGTCTTTGGCCACCTACCCTATACTCTGTCTGCGGTCTAGTTTGCCCTTCCCCGATCTTCATGACTTTGCATTTGGCGGGGTTAAATTCGAGTAGCCAGTTGCTGGACCACGTGTCTAGCCTGTCCAGGTCTCTTTGTAGTCCTGCCTGATCCTCATCTGATTAAATTGTGTGTGTGTGTGTGTGTGTGTGTGTGTATGTAGCTGAGTTAGCTCGTGTCTGAGTGTGTCCTGTCCAAAACTTTCTCGGCACCTGAGTGGAGCTACTCGTTTTAACTCTTGCCCTTCCCCTCCCCAGGCCATTAATCCCCCACAGACTCTCCACCCCTCTCAACATCCATTTCCCCCCCACCCATACACAACACACACACACACACACCAGTAGCGGCGCCCATTTCAATAAAACTTAAAGTGATGGTGTCAAATTGGCCAAAGTGGGCGGCTAGAGCACTTGGAATATTTATACTCTGCTGCTTCCTCAGAGGACGAGAGGGGGGGGTGTCCCCTCTGTTCCTCCTCTCACTAATTCTTTTTATGGATGGTGGTATTAGCGGCAGCGATGCTTTTTTTTTCATTTTTGCTGTTGTTGTAAGATGTCCTTTGACTTGATTCACTGTGGATTTTTATGCAGGTTATTTAAATAATGAATGTGTCTATTTCTGCGATGTTTTGGGTTTGTTTTATGCACATGAAACTTTCTTCTTGGTTCATTTATTTCTTTTTGTTGCAGCAGGGGAGGGGCTCTTGACCTTAGGAATTAACGCCTCTTCTTCCTTTTCTTGAATCTAACCTGAATGCCTCCAAATTCTCCCAGGTTATTTCTAATATATACAGGTTTAGCGCTCGTCCCCTGAATATAGCAATACTACTACTACTACTACTACTACTAATAATAATAATAATAATAATAATATGCATAATGTAAATACCTGTTGTAGATTAAGTGATGGTCTCTGAATATATATATTTTAAAAATGCAGTTATATACCTATATTACATATAATATTTTGTTGGTAATTATTGAAGTACCAAAGTTGTACCAAGAACCAATCAAAACTAGATCCTTTCTCTTATTTCTATGAGTAACTGACCTCTTAATATTGACGCTCATCTTAAAGGCATATTCACTCTCACGATCATTCCAATTCTCACAAAAACTGCGGCTAATATATGTTAATAAATTGTAAAACTACGCTGTACCCGTATATACTCATGTTAACTCTTACAGCGCCTTATTACTTGACTTTTTTGTGTATCCATATGCTCCTGTGCTTCTGTTGGTAGGATGGATATGCTCCTGCGATTCTGTTCGTAGGATGGATATGCTCCTGCGATTCTGTTCGTAGGATGGATATGCTCCTGCGATTCTGTTGGTAGGATGGATATGCTCCTGCGATTCGTTCGTAGGATGGATATGTCCTGATTCTGTTGGTGGGTGGATATGCTCCTGCGATTCTGTTGGTAGGATGGATATGCTCCTGCGATTCTGTTGGTAGGATGGATATGCTCCTGCGATTCTGTTGGTAGGATGGATATGCTCCTGCGATTCTGTTCGTAGGATGGATATGCTCCTGCGATTCTGTTGGTAGGATGGATATGCTCCTGCATCTGTTGTAGGGTGGATATGCTCCTGCGATTCTGTTGGTAGGATGGATATGTCTGCGATTCTGTTGGTAGGATGGATATGCTCCTCGATTCTGTTCGTAGATGGATATGCTCCTGCATTGGTAGATGGATATCTCCATTCTGTTCTAGATGGATATGCTCCTGCGATTCTGTTGGTAGGATGGATATGCTCCTGCGATGTGTTGCTCCCCGTGTATGGGAACCAATGTCGTATTCAAATACTGTAAGAGTGTAATATAACTCTCACTTAATATTATATCACGAATATCTTCACTAATAGCTAAATGAAGCTGTTTGGCTTTATATAATTATCTGTCTCATCAGTTATTATTATTATTATTATTATTATTATTATTATTATTATTATTATTATTATTATTATTATTATTATTATTATTATTGTTATTATTATTATTATTATTATTATTATTATTATTATTATTATTATTATTATTATTAGCTATGTAAATAAGTAGAATGTGTTTCTTTTGTTAAATGAGGAAAAACTAATGAGGGTGGAAAACAATCATGCCAACTACTGTTACTTGGTTTAGGGTCTAGCTCACTGCTGACTGAGTCACGTGATCCTACCTGATGTTAGGTTAATGGACGTGGATTTAGGGAATCTTGTCCAGCCCTGAGCACAGTAAACATATATCTCTCTCCTCTGGCTGTCTGGTAAAGTTTCAAGTTTCTTTAAGAAAAGGTGTCGTTGGTGACTCCTGGTTTACTCTGTGTATTGGTGGAAAAATAGTTATTAATAGACTTGGTCATTTGCGCTGTCTCTTAAGGTGTATATCTTTCAGACATTCTAAGTATGTCTATTTCCTTAACTATATAACATAGATCTTATTTTTGAGTACAACTACGCTAAGACGTAGATTGTAATAATCTGTGTTGAGCCTAGATTCGGTATTCTATAGAAAGGCCCATAGTTATGGTCACTAATTTCATTACAATGATCCTGTCATAGAAGTGATTGTGTTATGCAAACTCTTAATCTGAGTTTTGGATTTAGGATCAATGTTTGACTATATCGTAAGATCCGTCCTTGTATGGATATTGTCTTACTTCCATTGAAATTACTATGTATTTATAACTTCTATGTAAATTCATGACTTTAAGAGTTACCTTAAAGTTAGATATTTACGAAGACAATCGTAAATCTTGAAGCTTCAGTAATAAGATACCTTGAGTACCATTGAATATAAATTTATAAGACAAGAAGAAAGTATTGTGTCTTAAATACTTTAACATTAAAGATCGTTAATTTTATATTTGTTGGATTTTTGTTTCCTAGTTGAAATTAAACTTTATCACTGTACTGATTTTCTAAAAGGCTAACTAGACCAGACATTGTTCCAGTATCTTGTTACAAGAAAGTGGTGATCTTAATTACAGGTCAATTACTTAGGGAGATTCCTTCAAGAACTCAAGAACTCCTTGGAATAATCCATTAGCTTTAAAAAAAAAAAACTTACTGGTAACACGCTGCTGATCACAAGACGGATTATCGAGTGCATAATCTGAAAACTATTAAGAATAGACACACGTCGAGGGTGAAGACAGCCAAGTGATCTGCAACACTTACTAAATCTGTCTAGTGTAACCCTGAATCACAGACAACTCTTTAAACCATTGAGCTGTGATCCTTTTCTTGAAAATTTACTACAAAAATAAATATTCCAAGCTCTTATGGGGTTTTATAGTCTTTTAAATAACGATGACCATTGCTTTTCATTACATCAATTTTATTGTTATTCTTGTTGCAGATATAACTTATTTAATGTGTATTATTTTATAACATTAAGAAATGAGAAAGCTTGAACTAAAGAAGGGATAGAAGTAATGAAAAGAAGGGATAAAAGAGTTTACATTCAAGAGTTATGTAGTTTAGAATAAGAGTGTTTATCCATCTGGGGAAGGATGCGAGAGAGAGAGAGACAGACAGACAGACAGAGAGATTTAGGAAGGCATTCAACAAATGTTTAGAGAGTTTTGAACAATGTATGGAAATAATTGTTGTGAAGGACTTTAGTTGATGGCGGAGTAAGTTTATAATAATATTTTAAAATCTCATTTAAATTTTGAATTCGATTTATATTACAAAATCTAGTGAATCCGTTTTGGAGAACTTTTGCATTCCGCTTTTAGAATAGAATAAATTTCAATTATTTAATATGGAGACCAAAACTGAGGAGCATAATCTAAATGCGGCCGTACTAAAAATATATTAACTTGAATTATAACCTTAGAACTATTATTCATGTTTCTTAATAAGAAGCCAAGACTTCTGTTAGCAATATTACAAACATGTATGCAATGTTGTTGGCTTTAAATTTCTGCTAACTAAACTTCCTAAAACAGTTTTTAATATGATAAGATCTACATACAGTAATTTAGCTTATAAGTACCACAGTTATTTTCCTACAGTAATTTAGCTTATAAGTACCACAGTCATTTTCTTACATTTATCCACAAAGAACTGATTCTGACACTTCAACCACATCAACCTAACCAGGTCATCCTGTAACTTTTAAATGTCCTCATCAGAAACTATTTGACAAACTATCTTAATACTGACCCTGTGGTACGCCATTTGTAACTGTCTCCTATTCTCTTTTGCCTATACGGTCAGCCATGTCTCAAACCCAGGAGATAATTTATTCTTCTATACAATGTGCTTTGTCTCGGTCACCTATGTGGAGCACTATCAAAGGCATTACTGAAACACATATACACAGTGAGAAAAAGGTTAGTAAATTCGTAAGGCAAGACAGGTCCTACAGCAGCGTGCAGATTAACTGGGACTAAAGTAAATTTTGTGATTATCTCATAATGTCTTAGTCTCTGGCTTAATTAATGTAGTTTGATTCTTTTGTTTTAAGGAGAGTTTGGTACTGACTTCTAGCAACCATCCAGCTGTATACCTGGAGGGTATTCCGAGGGTCAACGTTCCAGCGACCCGGTCCATGACTAGGCCTCGCGGTGGATCAGTGCCTAATCAACCAGACTGTTACTGGTGGCCGTACGCAGTCCAACGTACGAACCACAGCCCGGCTGATCAGGTACTGACTTTAGGTGTTTGTTCAGCTTCCTCTTGAAAACAGCCAGGGGTCTATTGGTAATCCCCCTTACGTATGCTGCTAGGCAGAGAGAGTTGAACAGTCATGGGCCTCTGACACTTATTGTGTTGTCTCTTAGCGTACTCACGGCGCCCGTGCTTTTCATTGGGAAGATGTTGCAATGCTCCCTAATTTTATTCTTATGTACCTGAAAGAAACCTGGATTGGCCTTCGATTCTCTTGCGACGTTCATTTCATAGTCAGAATTTATTTTTCATTGTTCCTTATTTCTTTGTCTTATTTCTCTCTTAAATTGAATGTAATGGTCATTAAGGTGATTTCTTTCTTCTTTTGAGTCCCTGTAAATACCATTCTAATTTAACTCACGAGATTTGTAGACTATTGTTTCTCTGTGTTTGATCAGATATCCCTGCTAGGTATATGTGATCTTGGTAGTGGTGGGTGGTGGCGGTGGTAGTGGTGGTGGTAATGGTGGTAGTGGTGATGGTAATGGTGGTAGTGATGATGGTAATGGTGGTAGTGGTAGTAATGATGGTAGTGGTGGTGGTAATAGTGGTGGTAGTGGTGGTGGTAATAGTGGTAGTGGTGGTGGTAATAGTGGTAGTGGTGATGATAATAGTGGTGGTGGTGGTAATGATGGTAGTGGTTGTGGTAATAGTGGTAGTGGTGTTGATAATGGTAGTAATGGTGGTGGTAATGGAGGTGGGTGGTGGAAATAGTGGTTATGGTGGTCGTGGTAGTGGTGGTGGTGTTAATGGTGGTAGTGGTGGTGGTAGAGTGGTCTTGGGTGTCAGACAGGCAACCTGACACTGTACTCCCAGGGGCTGCACAAACCCTCCTGTCTCCTCTGTTTTGAAAGACCTGTTTTTTTCTCTTAATTGTTTATTTACTCGCCTTTCTTTTCTTGGTATAATAATTTATTCTTGGTTCTGCTTCCTATTTCCATCAAATTTAATAACTTTCCTTACATCTTAAGCCTTTTTTAGTTGTTTATATATCCTTACACTGTGTACTGGCACGCGCGCGCGTGCACACACACAGGGCCAGGAGCTATGACTCGACCCCTGCAACCACAACTAGGTGAGTACACACACACACAGAGGTGTAATAAGGCTCATGGCAAAGGGAGAGTGACCCAGTAGGCCAGTGAAGAGGCGGGGCCAGGAGCTATGACTCGACCCCTGCAACCACAACTAGATGAGTACACAAACACAGTAACGACCAGTGAAGAGGAGGGGCCAGGAGCTATGATTGATATGATTGACCCCTGCAACTACAGTTAGGTGAGTACACACACACTCACACACACATACAGTCTCTTCGCTTTCGTCTCTAAGTTTATCTGTCTCTCTGTCTCTGTCTGTCTGTCTGTCTCTCTCTCTCTGCCAGGAATAGATACTCAAAAATCCGAGAAAAAGGAATTAATGTACAATTGTTATGGATCCCATCACACATTAGATTACACCTTCATGATAAAGTTGATATGTTAGCCAAGAAGAACTTTGGTATATCTGTGTCTAGCATTAGGAATAATATTAGGAGAGAAGTAAATATGAAACTGAATGTTATAGGCATGCACTTAGAAGCGTTCATGATAACATGAACGTAGATAAGTACGTTTATGGAGCAACTTGCAATGTACTTCTGGCAGTTTGACAGACACGCAGATGATGATCAAACCAATTGTTAAGTATGTGGTCAGCCCTATGGTCACTATAACGAACACAATATGCTTAATTGTCTACTTATTGAGGAATATAGACAGACAGTATAATAGCTTATGTGACATGTCAAGATATCTTATTAACCAATATGCCTTACCTCCATAGTTGGTAAATTCATGGAATCAATAATTGCCGACGCAATTCGTAGCCATCTTGAAAGGCATAAATTGATTAATGAATCTCAGCACGGTTTTACAAAGGGGCGTTCCTGTCTTACGAGTTTACTAACTTTCTTCACTAAGGTATTTGAGGAGGTAGATCATGGTATTGAATATGATATTGTGTATATGGACTTCAGTAAGACTTTCGATAAAGTTCCACATCAGAGGCTGTTGAAAAAACTTAAGGCACACGGAATAGGAGAAAAAAAATTCTGAGTAGAGGCATGGCTGACAAATAGGCAGCAGAGAGTTTGCATAAATGGGGAGAAATCAGAATGGGGGCACGTCACAAGCGGTGTTCCACAGGAGTCAGTGTTGGGCCCCTTGTTGTTCACAATTTACATAAACGACATAGATGAGGGAATAAATAGCGACATAAGCAAATTTGCTGATGACACCAAAATAGGCCGTCCAATTCATTCAAATGAGGACATTAGAACACTCCACGAGGATTTGAATAGACTGATGCAGTGGTCGGAGAAGTAGCAGATGCAGTTTAATATAAACAAATGCAAAGTTCTAAATGTTGGACAGGAAAATAATCATGCCACATATAAACTAAATAATGTAGAACTTGATATAACGGATTGCGAAAAGGATTTAGGAGTTCTGGTTAGCAGTAATCTGAAACCAAGACAACAGTGCATAAGTGTTCGCAATAAAGCTAACAGAATCCTTGGCTTCATATCAAGAAGTATAAATAATAGAAGTCCTCAGGTTGTTCTTCAACTCTATATATCTTTGGTTAGGCCTCATTTAGATTATGCTGCACAGTTTTGGTCACCGTATTACAGAATGGATATAAATGCACTGGAAAACGTACAAAGGAGGATGACAAAGATGATCCCATGTATCAGAAATCTTCCCTATGAGGATAGACTGAGGGTCCTGAATCTGCACTCTCTAGAAAGGCGTAGAATTAGGGGAGATATGATTGAGGTGTATAAATGGAAAGCAGGAATTAATAAAGGGGATGTAAATAGCGTGTTAAAAATATCTAGTATTGACAGGACTCGCAGCAATGGTTTTAAATTGGAAAAAATCAGATTCAGGAAGGATATAGGAAGGATATATGAGTGGGTGCGGGTGGGTGTGAGTTGTACCTGACTAGTTTGTGCTACTAGGTCAGATGCCGTGCTCCTTCCTTAAGTGAATGTAACCTGACCTGGCTGGGTCGGGGCATTGGCTTAAGCCGGTGGGAGACTTGGACCTGCCTCGCATGGGCCAGTAGGCCTGCTGCAGTGTTCCTTTTTCTTATGTTCTTATGTTCTTATGATTTTGTGTGGGTCGGTGTGAGTTGGACCTGACTGGTTTGTGCTACTGGCTGGGATGCCGTGCTCATCCCTTAAATGAATGTGACTGACCTGACTAGGTCAAGGCATTGGCTTAAGTCGGTGGGAGAATTGGACCTGCCTCGCATGGGCCAATAGGCTTGCTGCAGTGTTCCTTCTTTCTTATGTTCTTAATGAAAATAAGATACCAGATATATTAAGCAAATTTTCTAAATTTGCTTGTAACAGACAAGTGAACTGAAGATATAAATCCAGATATACTCCTGTTAACCCTTTTCAGGCCTAGTTCCTAGGCCTTTTGTGTATCCATATGCTCTTGCGCTACCGCCATAAGGATGGACATGGGGTGTATAATAAACTAGCCACTTGGGAGGCAAAAATCTAAATTTAATCTCTTTCTCTGCACACCGCATACAGAGAATATAGTAATGAATTAACATGCAGGGTTGTGATTGGACACCAGTACGAATGAGAAAAAGTTTGAGTCCTGATTGGCTTATCGGCATGTACTAGACGTTTGCTAAATTGTGACTGTCAGGATATGTTAGGCTTTCGCACTTAGTTCTGATTGCTTTCTTTGGAATGCCTGGCTTGCAGGGTGCCTGTTAGCGATACCCGACCCTTAATCTGGGTTGGCACTGCGCTTTGCTGCCTCGCGTGTTGCGCTTTGGAGCGATGTTGCAGAATTCATGTGTGATCTCTTCCTTTTTCGTTGTATATATTTCGAATTTTGTGTTGTTTATGTTACAACTATGCCAGTGAGATTCGTAATGTGTGTGTATATGTGTGCGTGTGTGTACTCACCTAGCTGTACTCACCTAGTTGTGGTTGCAGGGGTCGAGACATAGCTCCTGGCCCCGCCTCTTCACTGGCCGCTACTGGGTCACTCTCCCTGCGCCATGAGCTTTATCATACCTCTTCTTAAAGCTATGTATGGAACCTGCCTCCACTACATCTCTTCCCAAACTATTCCACTTCCTGACCACTCTGTGACTGAAGAAATACTTCCTAACATCCCTGTGATTTATCTGAGTCTTCAACTTCCAACCGTGTCCCCTTGTTGCTGTGTCCCATCTCTGGAACATTCTGTCTCTGTCCACCTTGTCAATTCCTCTCAGTATTTTATATGTCGTTATCATGTCCCCTCTATCTCTCCTGTCCTCTAGTGTCGTCAGGTCGATTTCCCTTAACCTCTCCTCGTAGGACATACCCCTTAGCTCCGGGACTAGTCTTGTTGCAAACCTTTGCACTTTCTCTAGTTTCTTTACGTGCTTGGCTAGGTGTGGGTTCCAAACTGGTGCTGCATACTCCAATATGGGCCTAACGTACACAGTGTACAGGGTCCTGAACGATTCCTTATTAAGATGTCGGAATGCTGTTCTTAGGTTTGCTAGGCGCCCATATGCTGCAGCAGTTATTTGGTTGATGTGCGCCTCAGGAGAAGTGCCTGGTGTTATACTCATCCCAAGATCTTTTTCCTTGAGTGAGGTTTGTAGTCTCTGGCTGTACTCCGTCTGCGGTCTTCTTTGCCCTTCCCCAATCTTCATGACTTTGCACTTGGTGGGGTTGAACTCCAGGAGCCAATTGCTGGACCAGGCTTGCAGCCTGTCCAGATCCCTTTGTAGTTCTGCCTGGTCCTCGTCCGATTGAATTCTTCTCATCAACTTCACATCATCTGCAAACAGGGACACGTGTTAGTTACCATTGTGTCCTAGGCACATGTCGATTAGACATTAGGCCTGTTGTGTGTGTGTGTACTCACCTAATTGTGGTTGCAGGGGTCGAGACTCAGCTCCTGGCCACGTGTGTGTGTGTATGTGTATGTACTCACCTAGTTGTACTCACCTAGTTGTGGTTGCAGGGGTCGAGTCATAGCTCCTGGCCCCGCCTCTTCACTGGCCGCTACTGGGTCACTCTCCCTGCGCCATGAGCTTTATCATACCTCTTCTTAAAGCTATGTATGGAGCCTGCCTCCACTACGTCACTTCCTAAACTATTCCACTTGTGTGTGTTCGTGTGCGCGCGCGTGCAGCATCATACTGGTGCTGCATTCTCCCCGACAGGCCTGCTATATGCCGCATATACTATCATAAATCACTCCATGTCAAGATTCAACCAGACTCACTCCTTGGTTGACGTCAGCCTCAGGCGTCTGCTTGCAATGAACATATGCCGGCTTGTTTATCCTATACCTTCTGAATCCCCTGTCTAAACCCAGTTGATTTCTTGACTGATCTCGCTTCTGAAGAACAGCTTTTGCCTAAAGCACTGTTGTAATAATAATAATAATAATAAGAACTTTATAAAAAAATGATAATATTTAAATTACGAAAAATATAAGATTTAACACAGCCTTTTTTCCTGAAACTGTTGATATCTTTAATGGGAAGGATGCAGCTGGTGAGTGTCAAGGACACTGATATTTGGATGGAGACTGGTGAGTTTTAGTCGTAAGTGGAAGGTCACAGATAACGCAAAGCACGTCAACAGACATTTACTGACCCATTTCCCCTTTAGACCCCCAGCCATTTACTGACCCATTTCCCCTTTAGACCCCCAGCCATTTATCGACCCTTTCGATAATCCCAACGATCCTTCGGGGTCGATCTTGACCACTTTGGGGAGCCTTGCTTTAGACTACAGTAACAGACTTCACACTCAGTGTCAGGACATTTCTCTCCCCGGATCTTAGAGTGTCTGTAGCGGTTCGTCAGTGGGAAGTAATGTTGTCCACCGCTCAGCTGATGTAAGGGATTCGTCAGCTGGTAGGAGACGTCAGCTTAGTGTCGGCTATGGGACTCACTGCTCAGATACACCTGTCAGGCGTCAGCTTGTCTGACATTAGTATCTTGGCGCTGACGCGGAAGCTATCACAGGGGAAACCGGTTTTGTTGGCAGTGTTGTGGTGGGCAGTCGCTCACTGTGATGGTGATAAGAGAGAGAGAGAGAATATTGTTTTATAAATAAGGAGAGCGAAAGACAGTAAAATAATGAGAGAAAAAGAAGGAGGAAAAAATATATGGGTTCCATACTGGCGCTGCGTACTCCAAGATGACCCAAACAATTTTTTTTTTATTTAAGAGGTTTTTGAAGCTGCTCTTAAATTTGCCAGTCTCGCGTTTGTTGCCCTGGTTATGCTGCTGATGTGTACCTCGAGTGATAAGCTTGGAAACGATGTTTCCACAAGATCCTCTTTAAGGAAGGTTTACGACCTTTGTTCCCTGAGCCTGTACTCTGTTTCCAGTCGTCTTTGCTCTTCCCTGATTTTCATAACTTTGCATATGCTTGAATTAAATTCTAATAGCACCTTGTCGGACCAATGCTGCTGTTTGTCCAGGTCGATCTGTGGTCTTTCTAAGTCAACTCTTATTTGTAATTTAGGTGTAATAGAAGTAGTGTCGTCAGAAATTGAGGGAGTTTACGCCACACGTAATGTACGCCTCCCAGAGTATTAAATTCTCACTACAGGTATGTTAATTTGTATTGGCCAATATAAATTGCCTACCGAAAAGGAGATGTTAGGATATGACGCCAAATCTTAATTTGGCGAGTTCTCTTGAAATGTCCATTATACTTTTTAATCATGTATTTATATTTATGTAAAATTACCCAAGCAAATTTGGCGAGTTCTCTTGAAATGTCCATTATACTTTTTAATCATGTATTTATATTTATGTAAAATTACCCAAGCAAATTGCTCAAGTCAAGTAGACATTATCGAATATACAGTCCACCCATGTGTCAGTGTTACTGGCATATTTTTTTCAAATAATTCTAAGAACTATATGTTATAATAATAAATCAAGGTCCAGACGTATGAGACGTGATGAACTCAGAAGGTGGGTACGAAGGAGGGATATTATTGTGACCTGGTGTCCTTAAAGTCCCACTTGACTCTGAGGTACATCAATGTCATTAAGTGTAAACTGTTTGATGTATCAAAGTTTTTTCACAATTATGGGGGTGAAATAATTCGGGACATTGCCTGTAAAATTTACCCGCATAATTTCTCACATTTACCATCTTTACAACTATGCCGACTTTTGCTTGTGAACACACTGCTTTCTAGCTGCTCCATTACTCTTTTTCCGGGTAATCTTTCCCATAACCTTACTATGCATGTCAGTGATACTGGCTTGTAGTCTGTTGCTACCTCTCTGTCCCCTTTCTTAAATATCGGGACTTCATTTGCTGTTTTCTTCACTTCCTGCAGCTGCCCTGTTTCAGCTGACTTGTTGAGGATCTTGACTAGCATTTCACACCGTTCTGCTCCCTCTCTCTCAGAACCCACAGTAAGATGTTGTCTGGTCCCATTGCCTTCACATCCTCATATCAGTTTCTTCACATATTTTTCCTATGTATGTATAACATCCGGTACTCGTTGGTGCACTCTTCCTCCTTGAGTCGCTGACAATGTTCGTGTTTTCCCTGAAAAATTCTTCTTTAATTTTATTGTTCAGCTTCTTACAGATTCTTTGGTCATTTCTAGTGAGTTCCCCTCCTTCCATTGCTGTTGTCTTCTTTCTGATGTGGCTGTACAGTAACGTTAGCTCAGCTTTTGTTTTAGATGCCATGTCTTTCTGAAATTGTCGTTCAGCCTCTCTTCTTATCCATGCATATTCGTTTCTGACTTTTCTGTTCACTTCCCTATTCTCCTGCTTTCTTTGCTTTCTATATTTTGTCCATGCTCTTGCACTTTTAGCTTTGCTTCTCCACACCCTAGGTAGCACCTGGGGCTCACTCTGTTCTTGTCTGTGCTTCTTCTGCTTCTAGGTATGAATTTCCCTTCTGTCTCCTGACACTGTCCAGCTACATACTCCATTCCATTCGTTGTCTTTCCATCTACGGTAGCTCCCTTTTCCACAGCAATCCATTTAGGAATTGTCTCCTGCGTTCATAGTTTTCTTTTGGAATTCTGGCTTGTTCCTTCCTGCTCTATGTTCATATTCACAAGGTATTCGAACCTCAGTACTGAGGTTCGAATACCAAGAGGCCTCTCATATTCAAAGTTTCCTTCATCAGAGTAACTTCAAGTAACGCAATGTCAAGACTCGCTTGTTGGTCCCCTCTTGTCTCGCTTGTTGGTCCCCTCTTGTCTCGCTTGTTGGTCCCCTCTTGTCTCGCTTGTTGGTCCCCTCTTGTCTCGCTTGTTGGTCCCCTCTTGTCTCGCTTGTTGGTCCCCTCTTGTCTCGCTTGTTGCCTTTTTGAAATGCTGACGCATGAAGTCTTCTATTAACATCTCCAGAAACTTAGCGTTCTACATTTCCGGCTCCTCCAAGTGTGCGCGTGCGTGCAATGCGTACATATGGGCAAGTGTGCGCGGGCGTGCAATGCGTACATATGGGCAAGTGTGCGCGGGCGTGCAATGCATACATGTGTGTGTGTGTGTGTGTGCACCCATGCGAATTTCTGAATACTCACTAGGGTTTGCCGCGGGTTGATGTTAGAAAGCCGAAGCTATCTTTTTGAGCTATCTTGCGTCTAAGGAGTTGCCTCCGGACACTGTGTGAGAGTCTCGTCTTGTTAACTGATGCAGCCTCCTGAGTGGTGATTCATCACAGACTCTGTCGTCTACACTCATGATACCATCTGCTGGCTGCAGCTTCACTCCAGACTTGTAAATATTTGCTCAGCAGAGAAAATTTGATGAATCCCATTTTTGTCTGATTTTTACTATTCTTTTAGGAGAAAATAATTAATAAAATTCTTAATTTAATGACGACTGTAATAAAAATATTTTATTATTATTTAGTAATAAATGGCCAAAGCCAACACGTAGTGAATGACAAACATAAATAGAGTTTGACTTAAATTTAACAGAGTTCCGTCCTCTGTCTTTGTCAAGAACCTGATAAAAACATGGTGAGCGAGACGTACAATTTCTCTTTGTCGAGTAATTGACAAAGACTCAGTGGGCGAAACATCTATAAATATAAGGCTTATTCTCTTTACATGTCTTTTATTTCTTAAATAAACCTGGAAGTCAAATACCGCCTGGGGAATGGAAGACAGTTCACTTTGATAAGAGGAAACACAAGAAGACAGGCATGGAGGAGCACTGCGACAGGCCTACTGGCTCATCCTTGACCGGTCGAAACTCACACCCAGTCACTCGTACTCACACCCAGCCACTCGTACTCATACCCAGCCACTCGTACTCACACCCAGCCACTCGTACTCACACCCAGGCACTCGTACTCACACCCAGCCACTCGTACTCACACCCAGCCACTCGTACTCACACCCAGCCACTCGTACTCACACCCAGGCACTCGTATTCACACCCAGCCACTCGTACTCACACCCAGCCACTCATACTCACACCCAGCCACTCGTACTCACACCCAGCCACTCGTACTCACACCCAGCCACTCGTACTCACACCCAGCCACTCGTACTCATGATGTAGAATGAAACACTTGTACAACACGTGGAAATCTACATCATGGAAACGTTTCGCCAAGCCAGTGGCTTCTTCAGTCCAGTCCACAGAAGAACGGCGGAAGAAGCCACCGGCTTGGCGAAACGCTTCCGTAATACAGATTCCCAAATATTGCAAAAGTGTCTCAGTCTTCAATTTGACGGTTTTGTAAGCCACTTACGTCATGCTCTTGTCGGTTTTGTAAGCCACTTACGTCATGCTCTTGTCGGTTTTGTAAGCCACTTACGTCATGCTCTTACTCACGTACCCGATAAACTTATGTTCAAAGTCACCGACAGTTCTCGCCCCTAATGACGTTACCTGGTAGCTTGTCCCTAACCACTACTTTCCTATATCCTTTCTAAATCTAAATTTGTCAACTTGAATCACTGCTACAAGTCATGTCTTGGTTACATACTCTCAGCACCTTTATATATGTATATATATATATATATATTTGTTTTTCTATTTGCACACTTCAGGCATATACTACTTTATTTCTACGTCTTTCCAGAGAGGGTAGATTTAGTGGTGAAAGTAGCTGCAGTTCCTTGAATCAAGAGCCCTCAACCATGAAGGTACTGATGGGTCGCTAAGGACACTGATGACACTCGTTGATGTTTTCCCCCCAAAAAATTAAATACAGCACATACATAAATTAAGTACATTATTATTATTATTATTGGTATTATTATTATTATTTATATTTTAATATAAAGTTCCCTTTGAACACTAAATTCCAATGGATCATACAACGCCTGTGGAACGAGATTTAATCAGAAATAATTCCATATAGACATATTTCCTGCCGATACAGACAGTCCTTTACACCTAGAGCAGTTATCAGTTATTTTACAAGACTGATTAACTTGTCATCGAGGATACCCAGGATACCCAGGATACTCAGGATACCCAGGATACTCAGGATACCCAGGATACCCAGGATGCCCAGGATACTCAGTAGTGGAGGTGGCTGCTCCTAGAGGTCCACGTAAATTAAGTCGGTGTTAAAGTTATTATTTGTGCAGGAGTTAATATAAGCTGAGGGAGGTTAACACATCACTGCTTGTGAAATATGTGTTAGATCTCTTAAGCCTAACCCCTATGTGAAACTATTAATTAAGAGAGAAAGAGAGAGAGAGAGAGAGTATAAATTACCATCGTGTTGGCTGCAATAATGTCTTCCCACCGTCCCTCTGCTTAAAGCTGTGCAATGATTTTTTTCAGCATTGCGTCTTTCGGGAAAGGCCTTTGCCTGTCTGATACTGACTAATTTAACTATAAAATCAAGTCCTACACACATCCTACACACATCCTACACACATCCTACACACATCCTACACACATCCTACACACATCCTACACACATCCTACACACATCCTACACACATCCTACACACATCCTACACACATCCTACACACATCCTACACACATCATTAATTTAACTCTTGCATCAAATCCTGCACCCAGAAATCCCTCCCTACTAAAGAAAAGACTTGGCACATGGTGAAATATACGACCCCAGTGAAAAATAGGGGTGCTGTGAGTACAGTGAAAAACAGGGGTGCCGTGAGTACAGTGAAAAACAGGGGTGCTGTGAGTACAGTGAAAAACAGGGGTGCCGTGAGTACAGTGAAAAACAGGGGTGCCGTGAGTACAGTGAAAAACAGGGGTGCTGTGAGTACAGTGAAAAACAGGGGTGCTGTGAGTACAGTGAAAAACAGGGGTGCTGTGAGTACAGTGAAAAACAGGGGTACCGTGAGTACAGTGAGAAACAACACATTAAGTGCAAGGGGCACAAGACTGTTCTACAGCCTCCCATCATACATATACAATCCCCGTTATGGGACTGTATATAAATAGTATACATTTCTGACCAGATGAAGAATTAGACACATGTGCAACATCAGGGTATCTTTATTGTAGACGTTTTACCATCCAATGGCTTTATTAGGACTACGGTGCTCATCACCTCCTTATTGGCTGAGGGACCGATTACCTCGTCTTTCGTATATAGTTCTACAGTCTTCACATTATGTCCTTGTATTGTACTGATAAAGATACCCAGATATTACACATGTTTGATTCTTCATAAAGGGGATGACAAATAGACCAATGTCTGTCTTCCAGACAGACCTGGATAGGTTCTTAGAGTCAATTCCTGACCAGCCATGATGTGGTTCGTATGTTGGACTGCATGGAGACAGCAGAAACAGTCTAGTTGATCAGGTCCGTATCCACAGGGAAACCGGGTCATGACCCGAGCAGCGGGGTCTTTGGCCCTCGGAACACTCTCCAGGTAGACTCCAGGATAGCTCCAGGATAGCTCCAGGTAGACTCCAGGTAGGCTCCAGGATAGCTCCAGGTAGACTCCAGGTAGGCTCCAGGATAGCTCCAGGTAGGCTCCAGGTAGACTCCAGGTAGACTCCAGGATAGCTCCAGGTAGACTCCAGGTAGGCTACAGGTAGTTACTAAGCGCACACGTCCCATACCGCCAAGACTTCAAACGCCAGAGACATTACTTCCATGATTCAGAACCCTTCTTGGCCTACCCTTGTACCTCTGTTGCTAACATGAGGATACAGTGGTGAAACAATGGCTGTACAGAAGTGTTTCCTTCACTGCCACGCCTATGGGTGTTCGGTTTTCATGCCATAATGAGCCTTGCTACGTGTGTACTCACCTAATTGTGGTTGCAGGGGTCGAGACTCAGCTCCTGTGTGTGCGTGTGTGTGAGTGTGTGTGTGTGTGTTCGTGTGTGTGTGTGTACGTGAGTGTGTGTGTGTGTGTGTGTGTGTGCGTGTGTGTGTGCGTGTGTGTGTGCGCGTGTGTGTGTGTGCGTGTGTATGTGTGTGTGTGTGTGTGCGTGTGTATGTGTGTGTGTGTGTGTGTGTGTGTTAGTTACCATTTTGTCCTAGGCACATGTCGATTAGACACTAGGCCTGTTGTATGTGTGTGTGTGTGTGTGTGTAACGAAACACTTCGAAATGTTTCGGCTCCGCCGGGAATTGAACCCGGGCCCTCCGTGCGTGAAGCAAGAGCGCTAGCCACCATGCCATCGGGGCATGTGTGTGTGTGTGTGTGTGCGTGTGTGTGTGTGTGTGTGTGTGTGTGATTGTGTGTGTGTATGTGTGTGTGTGTGTGTGTGTGTGAGAGAGAGAGGAAGCTGGGCTACACTCTCCGCACAACATTACTTTTTTTTTTCCTACAAGACTCAACCTTAAATTCCCCGAGATATACAGAGACGTTATTTTGTAAATATTCATAAATATTGTAGATAAAGCCAGCTCACAGCTGCTCTCTCTCTCTCTTTCTCTCTCTCTCTCTCTCAACATCTTACAAAGTAACTTGAGTAACAGTCAACAATCAGCATCATGGTATTGGATATGAAAGGACATAGTACTGAACATGATATAATCTGCTGATGAAAAAAAAGGCAAAATACCGTGACTAGAACAATATAAAGTCACCATGTGACTTTGTAAATGGTCCCAGTCGGACCGAAACGTCGTCGTAAGCTCCCCTCTATTAGGTTATTTGTGTATAATCTGTTCTTTGGGTATAATACAACTTAGTGAGCATGACACAACTTAGGTATTGCTTATGAGACTACCCAGGTAGTGGGTTCTGGTAGACACAGCTCAGAGTGAGAGTTTGGTAGGAAGCCAGCAGTGTACATGGGTGTTCCATTAGCCCCACAATGCTCCGTCACTGGAGATTATCACCCACCTCAGCTACCTCTTCTCACTGCCCATGCTCACGCCCCTACCCTCATCTAATGCTCTATCTCACTCTACGAACTATCTTCCATATTGTTCCGGAACTATCTGTTGGTTCTCTCTCACACTATGAACTACCCTCAACATTGTCTGGTAACTCTTCTCCGGTTCTGTCTCACACTACGGACTATCTTTAACATTGTCTCGCAACTATTCACTGGTTCTATCTCACTGTTCAGTCCTGCAATAAAGTCAACAACTGGAAGTTCAGTTACGTAGCAGAATTTTTTTTCTTGTACGACAAATACTTATTTCCTGGATATTTTCTGTGTTGAGTCGCGGCCGCCGGACATGGTTCATCTTTCAGAGATGTGTAGATGAGCAAGTCATGCAGGTTGGTGGGCAAGTCATGCAGGTTGGTGGGCAAGTCATGCAGGTTGGTGGGCAAGTCATGCAGGTTGGTGGGCAAGTCATGCAGGTTGGTGGGCAAGTCATGCAGGTTGGTGGGCAAGTCATGCAGGTTGGTGGGCAAGTCATGCAGGTTGGTGGGCAAGTCATGCAGGTTGGTGGGCAAGTCATGCAGGTTGGTGGGCAAGTCATGCAGGTTGGTGGGCAAGTCATGCAGGTTGGTGGGCAAGTCATGCAGGTTGGTGGGCAAGTCATGCAGGTTGGTGGGCAAGTCATGCAGGTTGGTGGGCAAGTCATGCAGGTTGGTGGGCAAGTCATGCAGGTTGGTGGGCAAGTCATGCAGGTTGGTGGGCAAGTCATGCAGGTTGGTGGGCAAGTCATGCAGGTTGGTGGGCAAGTCATGCAGGTTGGTGGGCAAGTCATGCAGGTTGGTGGGCAAGTCATGCAGGTTGGTGGGCAAGTCATGCAGGTTGGTGGGCAAGTCATGCAGGTTGGTGGGCAAGTCATGCAGGTTGGTGGGCAAGTCATGTAGGTTGGTGGGCAAGTCATGTAGGTTGGTGGGCAAGTCATGTAGGTTGGTGGGCAAGTCATGTAGGTTGGTGGGCAAGTCATGTAGGTTGGTGGGCAAGTCATGCAGGTTGGTGGGCAAGTCATGCAGGTTGGTGGGCAAGTCATGCAGGTTGGTGGGCAAGTCATGCAGGTTGGTGGGCAAGTCATGCAGGTTGGTGGGCAAGTCATGCAGGTTGGTGGGCAAGTCATGCAGGTTGGTGGGCAAGTCATCCAGGTGGGTGGGCAAGTCATGTAGGTTGGTGGGCAAGTCATCCAGGTGGGTGGGCAAGTCATACAGGTGGGTGGACACGTCATACAGCTGGGTGGGCAATAATACAGCTTGCTGGGCAAGTAATACAGCTGGGTGGACAAATAATACAGCTGGGTGGACAAATAATACAGCTGGGTGGGCAAGTCATGCAGCTGGGTGTTGTTTACGTTCGCGACGGAAGACGGATTCACTTTCCACAACGCTCGGTCGGGATTTCAAAGTGAACTGCTTATCACTTCAAAATTAATATAACTAATTTAAAAGTGTTATTCCTGCTTTCAAAATTAATGTATATGCTCATGCAGGCTCCCTGTATTTCAGACTGAGTCCCTATTCACCTTATAAACTAGTACCTAGCAGAAGAGCTCAACGTGTGTGTTAGTGTCAGTGCGGGAGTTCCTTGTGTTTCTCTTCTCTCTTGAAGATTTGATAATTACTAATAAGCCTTAATTAAAGAGTGCAATATTTTATCAATGATTCAATATTAATTGCAGCGTGCTGAGAGTATCTCGATTTCTGCCACAACCATCTCAATATTTTAGTCTCTCTCTTTCTCCAGACTTATCTGTTATATCTTAATTATGCACAAGAACGTATAAAGTGAAACTGACCTATCCATACTAGGATGTGTCAAAATATACATAATTATTCGTTTATAACCACTGGCTAAAACTTACCAGTATGTCTGTATGATGATTGATGGGTGTCGACATTGCGTGTTTTCTAGACAATGAACCCACAAATTGCTTCCTGGGAAGATTCAGCAGAAACCTGAGTGTTTTCAATAATTGTGCAATTTTCTAACACTGCTGAGACAGATGTTAACTTACCAGGGATTCTTCGGCGTAAAGGGCTGACTAAGTCGACTGTCACCAAGGTGTCTTCATTGACGTTCACAGTGCAGAAGTTCCTCAGTCTTAAAGTATTTATGAGGAGGAATAATACCACGTCTGAATTGAGTCACTAATTCTATGCCATAGAATTTAGGATACCGTAATTAATTAGGAGCAGGAGTTATCGCGCTCTCTTTATTCAACGTGAGGACGCAAGTCCGGCTAGCACGGGGTGTTAATTAGGTGTCACTGACTAACCCAGCTGAGATTAAAATAAAAGGCCTACTGGCACCTATCTGAAGAAACAATGACTGCACCTTCTGGCACATGTGCTTATAATCTTAGGTTAGGTGCCAAACTTACTAGAAGCTTGCAACTTAACTTAAAATTAAGTTCTATGAGGATGCATAGCAATGCCACAGCCCTCATACAACCCTTCCTCATGACCATGGAGCTGTCTTGAAGCGTTTTTTCTCCCTAAACCACTCCCCTAACTTGTTAATGTTTTCCCCTACCTTCTAGCTTGTCTAGAACGGGGAGACATTAATATTCCCATATTGAGGAGGCGGGGGGCTGTTTGACTTGGTCATATTTAATCACTGTCCATGATTTCCTTGATACATTCTGAAGCCACCCCTGCTGCCCGACGTAGGGACCGTAAGTTGGCTGCTGGCATTTCTCGAGAGGTCCTGGTTACCTTTACTGGACAGTGCAATTCTAGAGGTAATAGCCTGTCTATGGTCCTAGTGTGAACAACGTCTTTACTTAAGATCTCAAGTGTCATGACTGTACCACTTACAACAGGGTATAAGTGGTACAGTAATTTTACCTAGTGGCCATCTGGATCTTGGATCATCATCACAAATTATGTAGATAAATGGTTAAGAGAACCGACAAGTTGATAAATTAAGACACATGTGCAACACTTGTGTATCTTTAGTGTGGATGTACGTCGACTCCAGGCTGAGGGACTGATTACCTCAAACTTCTGACCTTCACCATTCTTCTTTGTATTAGACTGATGAAGCCACTGTGTAGCGAAACGTTTCCACAGTAAAGATACCCAAGTTTTGCACCTGTCTAATTTATCATCATTAATTATCATTATGTTACCAAGTTGCAGGGACATCTTGTTATCAGGAGCCTTGATCTCATTAAAGCATTCTCTTAATGATGTCGGATAATCTTTATGCCACACTCTCGGACCTGAGACTCCACGCTCATCTGTGACCAGCTGGTTAGAGGATGAGGTGTGACAGCATTGCCAGGCTGCGCTAATGTTGCCGTTGCTGCCGTCTCCTCCAGAGCGCCCTGCTGAGACCCTTATTTCACATGGCAGCCATCTTGAAGTATTCACAAAGAAGGTGGCTCCTAGAACTTCCTCTCTGGTTCAAACTAATGCTGGCAGAACTATTGTGTAGATTATTCAACTTTCACTCCACAAACGTTCTTTGAGCATTTTGTGCATGATTAAGAATTGTTAATGAAGGACCAATACTTGCTAATATTTAATAGTGACTGTACTAAAGATTGCTAGTCGCTGGTTCTGACTTACGTCTTTATAGTTCGGTTTGAAAAACCAGAAATGTCAAGAAAGGTCCTTAGCTGACTGACACTGACTAATTACTTAATATATCTATCAAATATCCAGCTTATAAAGTGGAAATTACCCTTCCCGAAACGACTGTGTAAAAACACACAGGTGCACAATTAATATTCCTGGTTAACACTTACAAGTATGTGTAACTAACGTATTCTGATTAAAGGGTAACGACATAGCCTGCTTACTAGTCGCTGGACCCACAAATTATCTACTGGGCAGAACCAGTAAAAACCCGAGTGTTTACAATAATTATGTAATTCTCAAGCACTGTTGAGATAAATGCTGAGTTACCTGGAATGCTTCAGTGTAGAGAGCGTAGTTGATGTGGGTTGTAACCATGGCACCTTCATTATCATTCATAATATTCAGGTTCCTCAGTCTTAAGGTAACTCTGGGAAATAATACCACGTTTGAAATGAGTTATCAATTATAAACTATATAATTAAGGGTTCCACAATTAATTAGGTGCCGGAATTACCTCTCACTATTTATTCGATGTTGTGACACAAGTCAGGCTAGCATGGTGTCGTAAATATGATTGACTAGCCTGCCTGAATTTCAAAAACAAGAAACTCTGGCATACTGGCACCTATGTTGCCACTTGAGAGTGGTGAGAAAATGGCTGTGATACCTTTTGATACTTACACCTGTATTCCTAGTCTAACTTGTCTAAACTACAGTCATTGGTTAGATGCTTAAAACTTAACTTACAGTCCAGGTCTAAGGAGGATGAAAAACAGTGCCGCTGCCACAAAGAAGCCGTTATTGTGAACTGTGAGTCGGTGCGAACACCGGCTAAACTTCCCCTCACGGTTCCTCTGTTTTTAGCTTATTTAGAAAAGGGAAACATTAGTTTTCCCACATTGGTTGTGGAAGTTCCTGCCTATCCTCTGAAGCTTTTGTATCTTCCCAATGATAGATGATACAAATTTATTTTTCATCCTCCCATCTGCTGCTTCTTCACCCTCCATCAGTCTCCTGGAGTTCATACGTCATCACAAACCTCTTTCTCATTTTCCCTCCCATTCTGTGTGTGTGTGTGTGCGTGTATGTGTGTGTGTACTCACTTATTTGAGGTTGCAGGGGTCGATTCACAGCTCCTGGCCCCGCCTCTTCACGGATCGCTACTAAGTCCTCTCTCTCCCTGCTCCACGAGCTTTATCGTACCTCTTCTTAAAGCTATGTATGGATCCTGCCTCCACTACATCACTCTCCAAACTATTCCACTTCCTGACAACTCTGTGACTGAAGAAATACTTCCTAACATCCCTTTGACTCATCTGAGTTTTCAACTTCCAGTTGTGACCCCTTGTTTCTGTGTCCCATCTCTGAAACATTCTGTACCTATCCACCTGGTCAATTCCTCTAGGTATTTTATGTGTCGTTATCATGTCACCCCTCCCACATCCCTCCTGTCTCCCAGTGTCGTCAGGTTGATTTCCCTTAACCTCTTCTAGTAGGACATACCCCTTAGATCTGGGACTAGTCTTGTTGCAAACCTTTGCACTTTCTCTAATTTCTTGACGTGCTTGACCAGGTGTGGGGTTCCATAGTGGTGCTGCATACTCCAATATGGGCCTGAGGTACACATTGTACAGGGTCTTGAATGACTCCTTCTTAGATGTCGAAAGGCTTTTCTTAGGTTTGCCTGGTGCCTATATGCGGCAGCAGTTATTTGCTTGATGTGTGCCTCAAGAGATGTGCTCGGTATGATACTCACTCCAAGATTCTTTTCCTTGAGTGAAGTTTGCAGCCTTTGGCCCCATAGCCTGTACTCCGTCTGCGGTCTTCTTTTTCCTTCCCCAATCTTTGCACTTGGTGGCGGTAAACTTTGCACTTGGTGGGGGTAAACTCCAGGAGCCAGTTGTTGGACCAGCTTGCAGCCTGTCCAGATCCCTTTGTAGTCTTACCTGATCATCATCCATTTGAATTATCCGCATTAGCTTCACATCGTCTGCAATAAGGGACACCCCTGAATCTATCCCTTCCGCCATGTTATTCACATATACCAGAAACAGCTCCGACCCTAGGACAGACCCTTGAGGAACCCCGCTCGTCACTGGCGTTCACTCTCACTCTGACACCTCGTTGAGTTGCATCACTCGTTGTTTCCTTCGTGTCAGGTATTATCTGATCCATTGCAGTGCCTTTCTTGTTATTCCTATGTGTGTGTGTGTGTGTGTGTACTCACCTATTTGTACTCACCTATTTGTGGTTGCAGGGGTCGATTCATAGCTCCTGGCCCCGCCTCTTCACTGATTGCTACTAGGTCCTCTCTCTCCCTGCTCCATGAGCTTTATCAAACCTAGTCTTAAAACTATGTATGGTTCCTGCCTCCACTATGTCGCTTTCTAAGCTATTCCACTTCCTGACAACTCTATGACTGAAGAAATACTTCCTAACATACCTTTGACTCATAGGAGTCTTCAACTTCCAATTGTGACCCCTTGTTTCTGTGTCCCCTCTCTGGAACATCTTGTCTCTGTCCACCTTATCTATTCCTCGCAGTATTATATATGTCGTTATCATGTCTCCCCTAACCCTCCTGTCCTCTAGTGTCGTCAGGCCGATTTCCCTTAACCTTTCTTCGTAGGACAATCCCCTTAGCTCTGGTACTAGTCTTGTTGCAAACCTTTGGACTTTCTCTAATTTCTTGACGTGCTTGACCAGGTGTGGGTTCCAAACTGGTGCTGCATACTCCAGTATGGGCCTGACGTATATGGTATACAGAGTCTTGAATGATTCCTTAGTGAGGTATTGGAACGCTATTCTTAGGTTTGCCAGCCGCCCGTATGCTGCAGCAGTTATCTGATTGATGTGTGCCTCAGGAGATGTGCTCGGTATTATACTCACCCCAAGATCTTTTTCTTTGAGTGAGGTTTGCAGTCTTTGGCCACCTAGACTATACTCTGTCTGCGGTCTTCTTTGCCCTTCCCCGATATTCATGACTTTACGTTTTGCAGGGTTAAATTCAAGGAGCCAGTTACTGGACCAGGCTTGCAGCCTGTCCAGGTCTCTTTGTAGTCCTGCCTGATCCTCGACTGATTTGATTCTTCTCATTAACTTCACATCATCTGCAAACAGGGACACTTCTGAGTCTATCCCTTCCGTTATGTCATTCACATATACCAAAAACAGTACAGGTCCTAGGACTGACCCTTGTGGAACTCCACTCGTCACAGGTGCCCACTCTGACATCTCGTCACGTACCATGACTCGTTGTTGCCTTCCTGTCAGATATTCTCTGATCCATTGCAGTGCTTTTCCTGTTACGTGTGCCTGATCCTCTAGCTTTTGCATTAATCTCTTGTGAGGAACTGTGTCGAACGCCTTCTTGCAGTCCAAAAAAATGCAGTCTATCCACCCCTCTCTCTCGTGTCTTACTTCTGTTATCTTGTCATAAAACTCCAGTAGGTTTGTGACACAGGATTTTCCTTCCCTTCTCCTTCCCTGTGTGTGTGTGTGTGTGTGTGTGTGGATGTGGATGTGAGGATAGTTGGATAGTGGATACAAAAGTTTGCATCAAGTGTGTAGAGTGTTAGACTGCATGTCTCACTTTTACTACACATCTCTCTACTTCAAACATGAAATCTGATGTTCTTCTGCCACAGTGAAACAGTATTCTATGTCCATCATATTCTTCAGGAATAACATGTGTATGTGCTTAACTTGTCTTCTACCAATACACTGTACTGTCTACCAATACACTGTGTTGTCTACCAGTACACTGTTGTCAACCAGTACACTGTGTTGTCTACTAATACACTGTGTTGTTTACCAATACACTGTACTGTCTACCAATACACTGTACTGTCTACCAATACACTGTGTTGTCTACCAATACACTGTGTTGTCTACCAATACACTGTGTTTTCTACCAATACACTGTGTTGTCTACCAATACACTGTGTTGTCTACCAATACACTGTGTTGTCTACCAATACAGTGTACTGTCTACCAATACACTGTGTTGTCTACCAATACACTGTACTGTCTACCAATACACTGTACTGTCTACCAATACACTGTGTTGTCTACCAATACACTGTGTTGTCTACCAATACACTGTGTTGTCTACCAATACACTGTGTTGTCTACCAATACACTGTGTTGTCTACCAATACACTGTGTTGTCTACCAATACACTGTGTTGTCTACCAATACACTGTGTTGTCTACCAATACACTGTGTTGTCTACCAATACACTGTGTTGTCTATCAATACAGTGTACTGTCTATCAATACACTGTGTTGTCGACCACTACACTGTTGCTTTTGAATAAATGCAACACATGAAACAGCAACACCAACATGTGAAACACCTGCTCCTGGATGTTTTATTCAGCCTCCAGCCTGGCGGGCTGCTGGTTACTATAATGACCCACGCTAAAACACAAACCCAAATTTGGCTTTTCAGTTTTTATTCATGAGGTAACAGTTGAGTCTCTCTCTCTCTCTCTCTCTCTCTCTCTCTCTCTCTCTCTCTCTCTCTCTCTCTCTCTCTCTCTCTCTCTCTCTCTCTCTCTCTCTCTCTCTCTCTTTTCACAGTATTTTACAGGTTAGGGTTAGGGTTCTTAACTTTATTTACAAGTTAAGAGCTTGTACCTACATCAGCTCATTTGAATACTTTTTTTTTTATTGATAAGAGATATACAGATAGGGAACAGGATGAAGTTTGCGCCATATGTGGGCCAGCGATTTCATTTGGTCAACTGACTTTATTTCGCTAATGTCGTTATGCTGTATATTCCAGACTCGAGTCATCATAGGAGTAAATGATCTCAGATGAAGTGATGTTCTGGAGAAGGTTACAGCCAGAGGGTAGTTCCTGTTTGCTGCCCGTCTTGTTGTTTAGATGCTCAATTCTCTCTCTCTCTCTCCCGGAACATGGGGATACATTATTCTCGTCTCGCAAGTCACTCGTTCTTCCTCTCTAACTCCCTTTCTCCTCCATATTTTCACTCCCTTCCTCCCTAGTACACTCCATTCTTCAGCCCTTGTCTTCCTCTTTCACTCCCTCAGTTTAGATAAATATTGTTTTCACTATGTAACTAGTATATACAACATGGTAGCAGCACATTCCAGATGTATCCAATTTGGTCACATAAAAATCTCAGCCTTTTATCGTCGTATCTCCAAATCCTTACCTCGGCTAATCCCCCATCCCCTTCCCCTTCCCTCCATTCTCCACCTGTCTTACATCTCTCACACCTTCTTACCCTCCTTCCCACATCTCATCACGGCTCATCATGAGGGATAAGCCAGCCTCCGATTCCTCCTGATCTCTATTTTCCCCTTCCTCGTCTTGCTTCCTTTCCTTCTTCCTCTTTCCATCCTTCGCCTCCCTTCTCCTGTTTCCCCCCCCCCATTATTCTCCCCATTTGCTTCTCTTCCCTCCTCCCCACCGACAGATGGTCGCCATGTTAGCTTTTTCAGGAGGTGGGGTGAGAGGGAGAGGTAAGAAGGGATTATCTGACGAAGGCGCTTCTGGAGATGTGTGTAGAAGATAGGAGACGAGGCTTAGGAACTGACGGACAAGTAGACAGGCGCACACACATACACACACACATACATACACATACACACACATACACTCATACACATACACACACACACATACACACATACACACACACATACACACACACACATACACACACACACACATACACACATACAGCTAACAGGTACCGTAAGAAACAGATGAATATAAACACACATACAAGGCATGCACAAATCTTTGTCATACTAGGAAGAAGTGGTGAAAGATCCATATTCACCTCCTGACAGGCACTTAATACTTAAACTCCACTTTAATCGCCCAAGTGAGAGTGTACTACACTCAGTACTTATAATAAACCTTATAGACCTGCTCTGTTAAACTTGAAAAATCAGTCATTTTATATTCACGGAGACACTATTCTGAAATGAAAATACACTTTATGAGTGAGACAGTACAATGATTTATTTCCTAACTACGAAAAATAGGGAATATAGAGTTATACTGGTAAAATGGACTTATAATAAAATGGACCACTAAATCTTCAGTATTAGTCTCCTGTTATATCTCGTGTGGTCATATCGCCAGGTACACCAGATAGACATAAAAATAAATAAGACATTGAGCGTACACAGGGAACTGCAGCCAGACACACATTGAGTATTCAGTGACTGTATATCTGTGACCCGGGCGCCAGCGGCTGCCAAAGTGTCTATGACGCATGTACATAGAATGGTATCTCTGCTATAGGACCAAGAATGCTATGTCCAGATTTAACAGACTCTGGCAGGTTAACTGTTACACATGACAGTATCTATACAGACACTTTACTGGCACACCAAGCCTTTCAGCACTTGCTTCACAAGTGGCTTCACCCTCAGAAATAGGTCTTGCAAGGCCAGTTAGATCGGTGGCTGAGCCTTATCCTCATCTCTCTCTCTTTCTCTCTCTCTCTAGTCTCCATCACATAATCTCTCGATCTATATCAGAACAATGAGAGAACAGCGTCTAGACCCCAAGAGAAACTGCCCTACAGTCCACACTTAAGTGGATGGGCGTTTGGAGCAACATCACAATACACAGTCACACGAACATACACACAAATACACGTGGGCACAAAACACAATACAAAGGCACAGACATACTCACAATAGGAGGAAGACAGACACGCAGGCCATGACGTGTAATAACCAGAGTAATATTCAACCTATAATAATAACACCTTTACTGACAACTACAACATGAGGTACTTAGTATCACTAATGATAAACGGATCTTTGATCATTATGGCAGTGACTAACCTGTATTTACCAGTTACGTTAATACCTCTATAATACCCAAGTCCTTAATTACTCCTGAGATGAGTTTTCTCTTTACTTTCACTTCTCACGATCAGTATTGCCAGTTATCACTCCCGGTAGTTACTCACTTGTTACTTGTCATAGTTATAACCATTTCTTTTTTTATATTGCTATCTTAAATATCCTTGGTTCTCCGTCTTCAAGATCTAGCAAAGTCTCACAACGTAGTCTCATCTCTAATGCTAATCGTAACATTTGAATGTTCCCGGTCTGTTTTTTTAATTTTGCCGTTAGCACCCTGCAAGAAAATAAATGTAGTAAAATGTCGATGGGTTGACTTACATCGTATATCTGCCCACATACTCGTGTCTCGCTGATGCTAACTCGTCCAGATACTCGTGTCTCGCTGGTGCTAACTCGCCCACATACTCGTGTCTCGCTGGTGCTAACTCGCCCACATACTCGTGTCTCGCTGGTGCTAACTCGCCCACATACTCGTGTCTCGCTGGTGCTAACTCGCCCACATACTCGTGTCTCGCTGGTGCTAACTCGCCCACATACTCGTGTCTCGCTGGTGCTAACTCGCCCACATACTCGTGTCTCGCTGGTGCTAACTCGCCCACATACTCGTGTCTCGCTGGTGCTAACTCGCCCACATACTCGTGTCTCGCTGGTGCTAACTCGCCCACACACTCGTGTCTCGCTGGTGCTAACTCGCCCACACACTCGTGTCTCGCTGGTGCTAACTCGCCCACATACTCGTGTCTCGCTGGTGCTAACTCGCCCACATACTCGTGTCTCGCTGGTGCTAAATCGCCCACACACTCGTTTCTCGCTGGTGCTAACTCGCCCACATACTCGTGTCTCGCTGGTGCTAACTCACCCACATACTCGTGTCTCGCTGGTGCTAACTCGCCCACATACTCGTGTCTCGCTGGTGCTAACTCACCCACATACTCGTGTCTCGCTGGTGCTAACTCACCCACATACTCGTGTCTCGCTGGTGCTAACTCGCCCACACACTCGTTTCTCGCTGGTGCTAACTCGCCCACATACTCGTGTCTCGCTGGTGCTAACTCGCCCACACACTCGTGTCTCGCTGGTGCTAACTCGCCCACACACTCGTGTCTCGCTGGTGCTAACTCGCCCACACACTCGTGTCTCGCTGGTGCTAACTCGCCCACAACTCGTGTCTCGCTGGTGCTAACTCGCCCACATACTCGTGTCTCGCTGGTGCTAACTCCCCACATACTCGTGTCTCGCTGGTGCTAAATCGCCCACACACTCGTTTCTCGCTGGTGCTAACTCGCCCACATACTCGTGTCTCGCTGGTGCTAACTCGCCCACAACTCGTGTCTCGCTGGTGCTAACTCGCCCACACACTCGTGTCTCGCTGGTGCTAACTCGCCCACAACTCGTGTCTCGCTGGTGCTAACTCCCCACATACTCGTGTCTCGCTGGTGCTAACTCGCCCACACACTCGTGTCTCGCTGGTGCTAACTCGCCCACATACTCGTGTCTCGCTGGTGCTAACTCGCCCACATACTCGTGTCTCGCTGGTACTAACTCGCTCCAGACTGACAGTAACTCTTTGTTCCATCCTTGTTCACTCGCCTTAGTTAATCTCCCAGGAACACCCTAAGATCATTTTGCTTTAGTGTTACAAAACCCTTCAAGACGAACTACACTGTAGTAAGTTCACACAAGAAAGCCACCTAGTAGTGTCAACTCAAGGTATGTCTAACTTTCCCCTGTCCTTCACTCCTGGGAAGGAAACTATTAAAGCAGATTATTGATCCAAGGAAGCATTACCAACTCCTCTCTCATTAATCACTTATGAAAAAGTTACTCACCCATCCTACCTTGGAAAGATTACAAATAGTAACAATTTGTAACTGAAAAAAACCCTCATAGTTTGATCAATTTGCCACAGTATAGTACTTTGAAGGGGAGTCTTATATGGAATTCTAAACCGCATTCCCAGCATCCGAGAATGACTTGGATAACTTCGAAAATCCTCAGTGGTATAGCTTCTAGTATTTAGAAAGGTTGCCTCCTAATTCGGCGACAGCGGAGAGTAAAATTAAAATGTGTTAGTGAAAATTTGACCATTTTATGTTTAAAAGAGCTTGTGAGTCTCTATTTATCTCATTTATCTCCTTTATTTGCATCTTTCTACACTCTCCCATTTTCCCTCAGATTCCTATCTGCACATTCTTTCCCATTCTCTCTCTTTTCTCCCATATTCTTCTTCCTCTTCCTCCTTCATATTCCACCTAATATACTTTCTTCCTGGTCTGCATACCACAATTTCCAATCTCCCACTCAACTTTTCTTCTCCCCTTCTAACTTCCTTTTTATTTAATCATGGAACTTTAAGGAAGTAAGGCTAAGAGTTGCTTCAGTTTTTTCTTATATTGCAAACTACTGGCTGCTGTCCTACCTCAGCTCATCTCACTGCCTTGGGAGGGGGTAAATTACTTCCTAAAATGACTTATGTTAAGTAGAGAGATCAGCCCTAGACTCCGGGCTTGCTAAACAGATGTTAAACTCTAGATTCGAGCCTACGTATTCCTATGAGCTTGTTACTTTACAACTTCTTGGAACTTCTTCGTCTCCCACTTTCTTTAAAATCATTCCCACGCCACTACAAGTCCAGGATTGACCGAAACGTCGTTATAATGTTCCTTTCCCTAATTGCGGGGTTTTGGTGAATTGTTCTAACCACGTAACTGTGGTTTTTATTTATTCCTTATGCTCCTAACCCAATCTTAAACCTCCTGACCCACACCCACAACTTCCTGACCCACTCCCACAACCTTCTTATCCACTCCCTCAACCTCCTGACTCACACCCACAAAATCCTGACCCACTCCCACAACTTCCTGACCCACACCCACAACCTCCTGACCCACACCCACAACCTCCTGACCCACTCCCATAACCTTCTGACCCACCCTCCCACAAGTTTTTGACTCATTCCACACTCTTCTGATCCGCTCTCACATCCTTCTAAACCACTCCTAAAACCCTAATAAACCACTCTCACACCCTTATAAACTACTCGCAAACCCTTATAAATCACTCTTAAACCCTTATAAATCATTCCCAAATCCTTATAAACCACTCACAAACCCTCTTTTCTTCCTCAGACGCCTCTAATATACACGCATCCAACTCACATCCATCCACCCCTAACTCACACCCAAACTTCTCTGTATTTCTACTATCCTAAATATTATTCCAACGTATTCCTTAGTGGACAGTCGTCTTCACCAAGGAAGCGCCTTAGAAAGAAGGGAGGAGGCGAGGAAACACTTTATTCTCTGACCTGATTTCTGCTTTGGCTGGCGTAACTACGGCTAGGGGAATAATGGGATGGATAACTAGAACCTTCAAAACAAGCATACCAAGCTGTACACTAACACCCCCAGGCGAAAACGCAGATATGTATAATGCACAGAGGATTTCTACTTGATAAAGCTATGCACGGAACGATTCGTTGTACCGCTGCAAGCTTGTTCTGCTGTAACAAGAGTTGTAATAATGTTGGTAGAATTACCGACAATATGTTAGGTAAGAGGACACAAGTACAATTAATGTGACATTTTATTGTGGCAACGTTCTGCTCTCCGGGTTTGTCAAACGGCTTGACAAAGCTCCTGGAGAGCGAAACGTTAAAAATGTCACATTAATTGCACTTGTGTCCTTTTACCTAACATGACCAGAGTTGTCGGGTCCGGGAATACACTCTTCGGTAAGTCTCGGGTAAACTTTCCCAGGACTCCCCCGCCATAACGAGTTTATAGCACCCATAAGACAGCAGCAGATCGTACACTAAAACCCAACACCCGTACTCTAAAAAAAAAAAAAAAAATTATAATTCATAACCATAATTTTTAAAGAGGCGGACCAGTAAGCCAGCGGAAGGCCTCGGTCAGATTTTCAAAAGCTCCAGCTGCGGGTCATCACATGACTAAGACCAGCGTCAGGAAACACTTGTCCTGTTTCCTGACAAACGTTACCTAACCTAACCGTACGCCACCAAGCAAGTCAACTTGTGAAAATTATCCATATTAGATCGCTTGTTCCCTGACAACACCAGCGCCATATCTCTCAGTCGCAACTGAACCATATACAGAATAGCATTCAAAATTAATAGGTTTCAGTTAATTAAGTTCAACCAGTTTCACTCATTACATATTCAGATAATGTTTAGATGTCTGTAAATGCTATGGGGCGCCTCTAGTTTTTTGTACATGTATGGTATACAATTCCGACAAGATGAAGAATTAGACACATGTGCAACATCTGGGTATCTTTATTGTAGACGTTTCGCCATCCAGTGCTTCAATACAAATTCAAGAACATATGGGGAGACAGTGGAACTATGTATTTACAAAAAATAAGGTAATCAGTCCCTCAGCCTTGGAGTTGGTAATTACTTCGTCTTTTGTATATAGTTCTACTGTCTTCACATTATGTTTTGAATTTGTATTGACAAAGCAACTGGATGGCGAAACGTCTGCTCTGTTTCTTTAACTTAAACAAGTAATGGGTAGTCTGTTTATGTTGTGGCTTGCCCGTGGGTTTGTCCGAGAGGAAAGGGTAGAGGAATAAGGATTAACATGGTCGCAATAGGTGGAACTGGTGGTTGCGTATGCACTCTAAAAGGCCTCAGAACCATCCAATTTTGGTCGTGATCAAAGAGGATGTGAAGTTACCGATACAACTTTTTAAGTCGGCTTGGGTAGGGAGCTTTCTGAAGTCATTTTTGTTCAGGTCTTGCTTTCACCTTTAACCTGACTCTTTCTGATTATTCCTCAGGCCGACTGCTTTTTTTTTTTTACTGTTCCTCTCATTCTACTTCCTCATTCACACTTTGTTATATTTTTCCTTCCCATATTTTCTCCCATTTTATTTTCCAACCACCATCTGCCTCCTCCCTGTTTTCCCCATCCTCCCTCACCTATTATAAACTATACATTTATCTTCTCGTCCCTCCTCCAGGTCCCTCTCAGGAAAGGCCTGGACCATGTATTGATATTAGGGATGCGACAACGTATCGATATTGGTATCGGCCATTTTTATGGAATCAGTTAAAAACAGGCGATACTTTTTAAAATATTAATATTACACCTGTGCATAAAAATATCAACATTAATACTCTACGTCATGATTGTGAGTTACTCATACAACACACACACACACACACACACATACACGAAAACCTGGAGCCCCACGGGGGTCCTGAATCATGGAGAGCCAAGATGATGGATGTGGTTCTGGAAAACCTTATGCATCAACATGTTAGAGACACTACCAGAGAGAGAGGTGAGGATGATCCAGCAAGACTGGACCTAGTATTCACCTTGAGTAGTTCGGACATCGAGAATATCACGTATGAAAGGCCCCTTGGAGCTAGTGATCATTTGGTTCTGTGTTTTGATTATATAGTTGAGCTACAAGTGGAGAGGGGAGCAGGAATAGGAAGGGAGAAACGAAACTACAAAAGGGGGGACTACACAGGCATGAGGAACTTCCTACAAGACGTTCAGTGGGAGAGAGAATTGGCAGGAAAACCAGTAAAAGAAATGATGGAATATGTGACAACCAAATGCAAACAGGCAGAGGAGAGGTTTGTCCCCAAGGGAAACAGAAGTAATGGGAAGACCAGAATGAGTCCTTGGTTCACCCAGAGGTGTAGGGAGGCAAAAACTAAGTGCACTAGAGAATGGAAAAAGTACAGAAGACAAAGGACACAGGAAAATAAAGAGATTAGCCGAAGAGACAGAAACGAATATGCACAGGTAAGAAGGGAGGCTCAGCGACAATATGAAAATGATATAGCATAAAAAGTCAAGTCTGACCCGAAGCTGTTGTATAGCCACATCAGGAGGAAAACAACAGTCAAGGACCAGGTAATCAGGCTGAGGAAGGAAGGTGGGGAGTTCACAAGAAATGACCAAGAGGTATGTGAGGAGCTCAACATGAGATTTCAAGAAGTATTTACAGAGGAGACAGGAAGGACTCTAGGAATTCAGAATAGGGAGGTATACCAACAAGTGTTGGATGAAATACACACAACCGAGGAGGAGGTGAAGAAGCTGCTATGTGAACTCGATACCTCAAAAGCGGTGGGACCTGACAATATTTCTCCGTGGGTCCTTAGAGAGGGAGCAGAGATGTTAAGTGTGCCACTAACAAAAATCTTCAACACATCCATTGAAACTGGACAACTACCTGAGGTGTGGAAGATGGCAAATGTAGTCCCAATTTTTAAGAAAGGAGACATACACGAGGCATTAAACTACAGACCTGTGTCACTGACGTGTATAGTATGCAAAGTCATGGAGAAGATCATCAGGAGGAGAGTGGTGGAGCACTTAGAAAGACACAAGCTTATAAACGACAACCAGCACGGTTTCAGGGAAGGAAAATCCTGTGTCACAAACCTACTGGAGTTTTATGACAAGGTAACAGAAGTAAGACACGAAAGAGAGGGGTGGATAGACTGCATTTTCTTGGACTGCAAGAAGGCGTTCGACACAGTTCCTCACAAGAGGTTAATGCAAAAGCTAGAGGATCAGGCACACGTAACAGGAAAGGCACTGCAATGGATCAGAGAATATCTGACAGGGAGGCAACAAAGAGTCATGGTACGTGACGAGGTGTCAGAGTGGGCACCTGTGGCGAGTGGGGTTCCACAAGGGTCAATCCTAGGACCTGTACTGTTTTTGGTATATGTGAATGACATAACGGAAGGGATAGACTCAGAAGTGTCCCTGTTTGCAGATGATGTGAAGTTAATGAGAAGAATTAAATCAGTCGAGGATCAGGCAGGACTACAAAGAGACCTGGACATTCTACAAGCCTGGTCCAGTAACTGGCTCCTTGAATTTAACCCTGCCAAATGTAAAGTCATGAAGATCGGGGAAGGGCAAAGAAGACCGCAGACAGAGTATAGTCTAGGTGGCCAAAGACTGCAAACCTCACTCAAGGAAAAAGATGTTGAGGTGAGTATAATACCAAGCACATATCCTGAGGCACACATCAATCAGATAACTGCTGCAGCATACGGGCGGCTGGCAAACCTAAGAATAGCGTTCCAATACCTCACTAAAGAATCGTTCAAGACTCTGTACACCATATACGTCAGGCCCATACTGGAGTATGCAGCACCAGTTTGGAACCCACACCTGGTCAAGCACGTCAAGAAACTAGAGAAAGTGCAAAGGTTTGCAACAAGACTAGTCCCAGAGCTAAGGGGATTGTCCTACGAAGAAAGGTTAAGGGAAATCGGCCTGACGACACTAGAGGACAGGAGGGTTAGGGAAGACATGATAACGACATATAAAATACTGCGAGGAATAGATAAGGTGGACAGAGACAAGATGTTCCAGAGAGGGAACACAGAAACAAGGGGTCATAATTGGAAGCTGAAGACTCAAAGGGATCTTAGGAAGTATTTCTTCAGTCATAGAGTTGTCAGGAAGTGGAATAGCCTAGAAAGTGACGTAGTGGAGGCAGGAACCATACGCAGTTTTAAGACGAGGTTTGATTAAGCTCATGGAGCAGGGAGAGAGAGGACCTAGTAGCAATCAGTGAAGAGGCGGGGCCAGGAGCTATGAATCGACCCCTGCAACCACTAATAGGTGAGTACACACACACACACACACACACACACACACTCACTCTCGACAAGTGCCTTTGACATCCAGTGACTGACACAACAGGCCAAGTAATGAGTACTTACATCATCTAAAAAAAAAATGAGCTATTTAATATTTAACTTTCCTGTGCTATTTCAGAGAATATTTAAATAGAGATACATTGGTTGGTACAATGCATGTTCCAGTAAAAGATTAAAAACTACAATATCTGTCAGAACATCAGAGCTGTAAAATAATGTAATCATTAAAAGCAAAGCCAAAAGTTTTAAGACTGAATATTAAATATATTAAAGTTTATCAAGAGAAACAGAGAGAACGGCTGACTGACCAGCATAATTGTGAGACGCAATAATGAGAACGCAACACTGATTAAATGGTTACTTCAAATGCAGTGTTAGAAATCAATATAACAGCCTAGTAACAACAAGCATCCTTAGGTTAAGTGAGATTTGTCAGGAAACAGAACAAGTGTTTCCTGACGCAGGTCTCAGTCATGTGATGACCCGCAGCTGGAGCTTTTGGTCATCTGACAGAGGCCTTCCACTGACTTACCGGTTCGCCCCTTTAAAAATTATAGGTATAATCATAACCCTTTTTGATATAAATAATTCCAGAGAAATATAGTAACTGTAGGAAACTTTTGTTCTCACCACCAGGTAAGTGGAGGAGTGTTAGCATCGTCTCCAGGTAAGTGGAGGAGTGTTAGCATCGTCTCCAGGTAAGTGGAGGAGTGTTAGCATCGTCTCCAGGTAAGTGGAGGAGTGTTAGCATCGTCTCCAGGTAAGTGGAGGAGTGTTAGCATCGTCTCCAGGTAAGTGGAGGAGTGTTAGCATCGTCTCCAGGTAAGTGGAGGAGTGTTAGCATCGTCTCCAGGTAAGTGGAGGAGTGTTAGCATCGTCTCCAGGTAAGTGGAGAAGTGTTAGCATCGTCTCCAGGTAAGTGGAGGAGTGTTAGCATCGTCTCCAGGTAAGTGGAGGAGTGTTAGCATCGTCTCCAGGTAAGTGGAGGAGTGTTAGCATCGTCTCCAGGTAAGTGGAGGAGTGTTAGCATCGTCTCCAGGTAAGTGGAGTGTTAACATCGTCTCCAGGTAAGTGGAGGTCGCTCTCTCACCCACTACGAGCTAAAACCATAAACCAGAGGTCAACTCTGGGGTGATCAAGAGTGCGGGAGTGTTCCTTAATTTCACTAAATGGTGATCTTGTAACGGGAAGTTGTGTTTGGCTTGACATGCATTTGCTATCGTGAATTCTGGTATATGAATGCCAGTCATACCTACACATGAGGCCTTAAAAACAACAGAGGATTCAGGGTGTATTGGAAAGTGGTCTTTAACTTTATAAAAAAAATCTTAATCGTGTTCTGTGATTTTAAAATAATTTGAATAATTTATAACCATAATAAATGGGTGGAAACTAAGTGTGTGGGGGAAACTTAAATGCCAAATTCACTTTCCAACATAATAAGGATAAAACAGAAACGTACTTAGCTTTTGTTGACAGACTTCTTGCAGCGGCGCCTCAAGGAGTCTCCTTCCAATGAGGTAATATCCCTCACACTGGAGCTGTAGATTGGTCAGTAACTAATCAAAATTTGCCCCAAAGGAGCGCATATTTCAAGTATTTCACAAGTGATTATAAAAGTGATGTTACTGTTGTGGGGGTAAAGCCTGCGATTCACGAGTTCTATTGGTAACGTCCAATCATATCCCATATCTACGTATTAGTTGCAGCCAACACAAGCCGATATGAGTGTGACTGGACTTACCAGGGTATTGTAACTCACCCAAGGTTTATTGACCCCCGAGAATGATGTCTTGAGTAGGCTGCTTCCCCAGATACGTCGTCATAATGTCCTATCACTTAGCAACGCTTCTGTACAGTTACTTTAACATCATTCTTTATCCACGGTAGGGAGAGATTTTCTTGCAATGTTCGCTTATGCCTGAGTGCACAAACATTTTACACTTTATCGTGGATTACTACACTCGTTTTGCACTGTTTACACTAGTTAAACCTGCTAGTGGAGAGTGTTACTATTACAGAGTCTACCGCATAAATTCACTGTTGTCTTTGTTCTCAGCAGATTTCGTGACATCCACGCTCTCAGCACTTAGTCAATCTGGCTTGCTGCCCTGAGTAGCGCCCCTCAGCTCCTCAGCCCACAAAGGAAACGCTGACCTCAGCTTTATAGTCATTCATTGCTAGCTTTTGCAACAGAATTTAACACAAGAGTGCTGTTTCCTTTTTGTTTAGCTGTGAGCTGGAAGTTATAATACTCCTGACTTGTAGCTCAAGTGGGGCACAGGTTTAAACGTATTTTTCCTGCTATAGGGAAAAAGCAGTTACTCTTAGTTTTACACTTGTTGTGCAGTTGCTCAGAAATTCTAGCAAGGAGAGAGGTGTGCCTGGTGACGCCTTGAATATATATGGTTTTAATAAAGCTGTTGTGGGACCAAGGAAGTGGAAGAATCCTCTAGCCCCTTCCGAGGGGGCTGAGAGATACCTCCCCTTCCCCTTTCCTTTAAAACTGGAGAATTTTTCTCTACAAAGTGATTTTTTCAGAAGGTACATAACACCCAAACTGAAGTGTCACCTGGAGAATAAAAAGTTTTACCCGTCGGATCATGGTTCTTGTAGGATTGTATGGTCCCGTGGGTTAGAGCGTCGTGGAATTTTCGCTCACCATGAGACGGGCTAAAACAACACGGGTTTGAATATTCGGCTAGTCGCAGTGTTGTTATTAATTAAATACCACTTGTTCGTGGTTACAATGCGATATATATATATATATATATATATATATATATATATATATATATATATATATATATATATATATATATATATATATAGTCGTGCCGATTAGGTAAAACTGGTCAATTAGCAAGAACTCATTTAAAATTAGGTCCTTTCTAAAAAATTCTCTTATACGTTTAAAGATATATTTTTCATTTATGTTAATGTAAAATTTATAATTTTGTACCAAGAGAAACTTTGAAAACCTACCTAACCTTATTACAACAAGCGCAATTTAATTTAGCCTAACCCAACTAAATATATTTTAGATACGTTAACATTAATTTAATAATAAACAAACACAATGAAATATATTTTTCGTTAGGTTCAGAATGATTTTTGCGAAATTATTGCATACACAAATTTTCGCTTGTCTTATATGGCAAGAAGAGCGTTGCTATTTAAGCCAAAATGCAAGTTTTACCTTAATCGGCACGACATATATATATATATATATATATATATATATATATATATATATATATATATATATGTCGTGCCGAATAGAGTAAAATTAAGTCCTTTCTAAAATATTCTCTTATACGTTTAAAGATATATTTTTTTCATTTATGTTAATGTAAAAATTAATAATTTTATACCAAAGGAACCTTAGAAAACTTATCTAACCTTATTATAACATGTGTAATTTAATTTAGCCTAATCCAACTAAATATATTCTATATAGTTTACAATAATTTAATAATAAACAAACACAATGAAATATATTTTTTCGTTAGGGTCAGAATGATTTTGCGAAATTATTGCATTCACAAATTTTCGCTTGCCTTTTGGCAAGAAGAGCGTTGCTATTTAGGCCAAAATCGCAAGTTTTACCTGTTCGGCACGACATATGCATGTATTATATATATATATATATATATATATATATATATATATATATATATATATATATATATATATATATATATATATATATATATATATATAATTAGTTCTTTAGAGCGGCCGCTGCTGCTACCTACAAAATACGTAACTAGTATCCGATGTCCATTCCAGTGCAATCTACTTCAAATGATTTTCCCCATCAAATATATTTCAGCTGTGTATTTGATCAACTGTGACCAACCAGCACTATCAATTTCTAGATTTTACAAGGTCCATTTTCAGTCATTAAAGCCCTTGACTTTGGCCACAGCCTCGAGTGTTTACCATCATAATATGCTGGCGATCAAAAAACTTTGTAATGGATAGTGCGTACAAGAGCGCCAGTGAAGCCTCTGCAATAAGGGCGATTTTCACTACTGGGGAGAGCGTTTACAACGCCCTTAGCAACAAGGGTTAAGAGTGTCTTTCTTGGGCGTGGACGTCCATTGCGTGGACGCTGACCGTTGATTGGTCATTCACTCTTCTGCAATTGCTACAGTGAGCTTCTTGTCCACGAGGGGTGACCACTGGCCTTATCTCCCTCCATCTGTATATGGCCGACCCTTGTGTAAATGGCAACACCCACAGGGATCAAGGAATGACAGACGTGAGGGTGAAACTCTCATAATGAGAGCATATCAATGGAAACTAGGAACGTAACAGGCGAATGGACTCCTTAGTTTTTCCACCTAAGAACTCAAAGGTGAGTTGTATAAAAGCTATCAAGCTTAATGAGATTATAATGATACCTGAAGGTTACCTAGATAAACTTTCAAAGGTCTGGTCCCAGACCAGGCGTACTGGTCGCTGGCCTGATCAATCAAACTCATAGTTCTCACCTCCTGCAGTTCTACGTATGCACCGTAACCCGGCTGATCAGGAACTACTTTGAGGAATCTGTCGTGTTCCGTCTTTAAAACTGTTAGAGATTTGTTGGTAATTTCCCTTCGGCTGATCACAGAATTATATTTGCTTTAAAACCACTTTGTAAATTTAAAGATATATTTTTTTCATTTATGTTAGTATAAAAATTAATGATTTTGTACCAAAAGAACCTTAGGAAAGTTACCTAACCTTATTATAACAATCGCAATTTAAATTAGCCTAATCCAGCTAAATATATTTTAAATAAGTTTACAATAATTTGATAATAAACACAATGATATAGAATCATGTTTTATAAAAAGCAGTTTTGAAAATAATATGAATATTTCTTTTGGTGTATATAAATTGGATTCATTTATAATTAATAAATTTTTGAAGAATTTGAGATACATTAGATAATTTTTTTTGGGTAGAACAAGCTGTGCTTCACGGATCACCTACCTACATCTTCAGAAAAAGTCAGCTGTAGTTTGGGGGTGACAGCGAGGTGTAGTCTCGTCCTTATATGCCTTCCTGTTAACCTTTTATTTAGTATATAGTTCCTTGATAATGTGAGAAGTCACGAAAGCGCTTGGAATTTCACTATTTTTTTCACACTGGTTGTTCTGCATATTGTGATATCACCTGTTTACTGTGATCTTATTTCCTATATGTATATATATATATATATATATATATATATATTATATAGGTAGTAGGTTGGTAAACAGCAACCACCCAGGGAGGTACTACTGTCCTGCCAAGTGAGTGTAAAACGAAAGCCTGTAATTGTTTTACATGATGGTAGGATTGCTGGTGTCTTTTTCTGTCTCATAAACATGTAAGATTTCAGGTACGTCTTGCTACTTATACTTACACTTAGGTCACACTACACATACATGTACACGTTTATGTATACACACTCATCTGAGTTTTCTTTGATTTTATCTTAATAGTTCTTGTTCTTATTGCTTTTCCTTTCATATCCATGAGGAAGTGGAATAAGAATCTTTCCTCCGTAAGCCATGCGTGTTGTAAAATTCAACTAAAATGCCGGGAACAATGGGCTAGTAACCCCTTTTCCTGTATAAATTTACTAAAAAGAAAAAGAAGAAAACCGTCAAAGTGGGATGTTTGAATGTGCGTGGATGTTGTGCGAATGATAAGAAAGAGATGATTGTAGATGTTATGAATGAAAAGAAGCTGGATGTCCTGGCTTTAAGTGAGACAAAGCTGAAGGGGGTAGGAGAGTTTTAGTGGGGAGAAATAAATGGGATTAGGTCAGGGGTTTCAAATAGAGTTAGAGCTAAAGAAGGAGTGGCAATAATGTTGAATAATCAGTTATGGCAGGTAAAGAGGGAATATAAATGTATAAATTCAAGGATTATGTGGAGTAAAATAAAGGTTGGATGTGAAAAGTGGGTTATAGTAAGTGTTTATGCACCTGGAGAAGAGAGAAGTGTAGAGGAGAGAGAGAGATTTTGGGAAATGTTGAGTGAGTGTGTGGGGAGTTTTGAACCAAGTGAGAGAGTAATTGTGGTTGGGGATCTTAATGCTAAAGTGGGTAAAAATGTTGTGGAGGGAGTAGTAGGTAAATTTGGGGTGCCAGGGGTAAATGTAAATGGGAAACCATTAATTGAGCTATGTGTAGAAAGAGGTTTGGTAATAAGTAATACATATTTTATGAAAAAGAGGATAAATAAATATACAAGGTATGATATAGCACGTAAGGAAAGTAGTTTGTTAGATTATGTATTGGTGGATAAAAGGTTGATGGGTAGGCTTCAGGATGTACATGTTTATAGAGGGGCAATGGATATATCGGATCATTATTTAGTTGTAGCTACAGTTAGAGTAAAAGGTAGATGGGACAAAAAGAAAATGGCAACAGTAAGTAAGAGAGAGGTAAAAGTGTATAAACTAAGGGAGGAGGAAGTTAGGGTGAGATATAAGCAACTATTGGCAGAAAGGTGGGCTAGTGCAAGTATGAGTAGTGGGGGGGTTGAAGAGAGTTGGGATAGTTTTAAAATGCAGTATTAGAATGTGGGGCAGAAGTTTGTGGCTATAGGAGGGTGGGTGCAGGAGGAAAGAGGAGTGAGTGGTGGAATGAAGAAGTAAAGGGTGTGATAAAAGAGAAAAAGGTAGCTTATGAGAGGTTTTTACAAAACAGAAGTGTTAATAGAAGAGCAGTGTATATGGAGAGTAAAAGAAAGGTGAAGAGAGTGGTGAGAGAGTGTAAAAGAAGAGCAGATGAAAGAATGGGAGAGGCTCTGTCAAGAAATTTTGCTGAAAACAAGAAAAAATTTGGAGGGAAACAAGGTAAGAAAGCCTAGGGAACGAATGGATTTGTCAGTTAAAAACAGAGTAGGGGAGTTAGTAGATGGGGAGCTGGAGGTATTGGGTAGATGGCAGGAATATTTTGAGGAACTTTTAAATGTCGATGAAAAAAGGGAGGGGGTAGTTTCATGTACTGGCCAGGGAGATACAACATCGTTTAGGAGTGAAGAAGAGCAGGATGTGAGTGTGGGGGAGGTGCGTGAGGCATTACGTAGAATGAAAGGGGGTAAAGCAGCTGGAACTGACGGGATCATGACAGAAATGTTAAAAGCAGGGGGAGGATGTAGTGCTGGAGTGGTTGGTATTTTTGTTTAATAAATGTATGAAAGAGAGGAAGGTACCTAGGGATTGGCAGAGAGCATGTATAGCCTTTGTATAAAGGGAAGGGGGATAAAAGAAAGTGTAAGAATTATAGGGGAATAAGTTTACTGAGTATACCAGGTAAAGTATATGGCAGGGTTATTATTGAAAGAATTAGAGGTAAGACAGAGAGTAGGATTGCAGATGAGCTTTAGAGTGGGTAGGGGATGTGTAGATCAAGTGTTTACAGTGAAGCATATATGTGAACAGTATTTAGATAAAGGTAGAGAAGTTTTCATTGCATTTATGGATTTAGAAAAAACATATGATAGAGTGGATAGGGGAGCAATGTGGCAAATGTTGCAAGTGTATGGAATAGGTAGTAAGTTACTGAAGGCTGTAAAGAGTTTTTATGAGGATAGTGAGGCTCAGGTTAGGGTGTGTAGGAGAGAGGGGGATTACTTCCCAGTAAAAGTAGGTCTTAGACAGTGATGTGTAATGTCACCATGGTTGTTTAATATATTTATAGATGGGGTTGTAAAATAAGTAAATGCTAGGGTGTTGGGGAGAGGGGTGGGATTAAATTATGGGGAATTAAATACAAAATGGGAGTTGACACAGTTACTTTTTGCTGATGATACTGTGCTTATGAGAGATTCTAAAGAAAAGTTGCAAAGGTTAGTGGACGAGTTTGGGAGGGTGTGTAAAGTTAGAAAGTTGAAAGTGAACATAGATAAGAGTAATGTGATGAGGGTATCAAACGATTTAAATAAAGAAAAACTGGATATCACATTGGAGAGAGGGATTATGGAAGAAGTAAATGTTTTCAGATATTTGGGAATTGACGTGTCAGCGGATGGGTTTATGAAGGATGAGGTTAACCATAGAATTGATGAAGGAAAAAAGGTGAGTGGTGCGTTGAGGTATCTGTGGAGACAAAAAACGTTATCCATGGAGGCAAAGAAGGGAATGTACGAAAGTATAGTGGCACCAAGACTCTTATATGGGTGTGAAGCATGGGTTGCAAATGCTGCAGCGAGGAGGAGGCTGGAGGCAGTGGAGATGTCTTGTCTAAGGGCAATGTGTGGTGTAAATATTATGCAGAAAATTCGGAATGTGGAAATTAGGAGAAGGTGTGGAGTTACTAAAAGTATTTGTCAGAGGGCTGAAGAGGGGTTGTTGAGGTAGTTTGGTCATTTAGAGAGAATGGATCAAAGTAAAATGACTTGGAGAGCGTATAAATTTGTAGGGAAAGGAAGGCGGGGTAGGGGTCGTCCTAGAAAAAGTTGGAGGGAGGGGGTAAAGGAGGTTTTGTGGGCGAGGGGCTTGGACTTCCAGCAAGCATGTGTGAGCGTGTTAGATAGGAGTGAATGGAGACGAATGGTTTTGGGACATGACGATCTGTTGGAGTGTGAGCAGGGTAACATTTTGTGAAGAGATTCAGGGAAACCAGTTAATTGATTTAGTTGGACTTGAGTCCTGGAAATGGGAAGTACAATGCCTGGACTTTAAAGGAGGGGTCTGGGATAGTGACAGCTGGGAGGGACTATTCTCAGCTGTCGTATCTGAGCGCCTCTGCAAAGACAGTGATTATGTATGAGTGTGGTGAAAGTGTTGAATGATGATGAAAGTATTTTCTTTTTGTGGATTTTCTTTCTTTCTGGGTCACCCTGCCTCGGTGGGAGACGGCCGACTTATTGATATATATATATATATATATATATATATATATATATATATATATATATATATATATATATATATATATATTATCAAGAATATACTGATTACTAATAAAAATCACTTTTTGTAATAACAGATTAAAATAACTATGTAAAACGTTATGAAGAAGATATACATTTCAAATGTTTAACAATACACAAAGAAATAAAAAGGAGTGTTCAGTAACATAGGTGGGAACATAAGAAAGGTCAAACAATAGGAGGTGGAGTCATTTGCGTTGTTCCAGCCCCTCGGTCCAGCTAGTAAATACGTCGTGAAGGTAATTGTTTGGTCAACTCTGCCAGGCTGGACAGTGCTATTACGATGCCTAGCGAAGCCGGTGCTACATCTAATTGTTTCACGGAGTTCGGAAAGCGACTTTCTGCATCCAGGGTTGAGATGGTCGGTGTTAGATGGAAGAGCGGTGGCACTAGTGCTGGTGGTGATGATGGTGGTGTCTGTAGCAGTGGTGGTGACGTGATAGTGATCGTGGTTATATTTAAGTTAGTGGTGGTGTCTGTAGTAGTGGTGGTGACGTGATAGTGATCGTGGTTATATTTAAGTTAGTGGTGGTGTCTGTAGTAGTAGTGGTGGTGACGTGATAGTGATCGTGGTTATATTTAAGTTAGTGATGGTGTCTGTAGTAGTGGTGGTGACGTGATAGTGATCGTGGTTATATTTAAGTTAATGGTGGTGGTAATGATACTGGAAACCGCAGTACTGGTGATGGTAATGATATTCATGGTAGTAGGCCTGTACGGTAGTGGTGGTGGCGGTGTTTGTGACATTGCTAGCGGGTGTTGGCTGCAAGATACTAGTATATGCCTTTTTTATTTACATGAATGTCACAAGAATGAACCACAAGAATGAGCCATCTTCTTTAGGTTAAGAGACTGAAGGACTTATTACCTTAACATTACCTCTCTACTTCCTCTACTGTCAACAGTGTTATAATCGCTTGATTTAGACTGAAGAAGCCAGCAGCGCAGACGAAATGTATTGACTATAAAAACATACAACTGTTGCACACAAGTAGTGGTGGAGGATCGATCCTCCGTCAGTGTGGATCCTGCATCACAAGTAGTGGAGGATCGATCCTCCGTCAGTGTGGATCCTGCATCACAAGTAGTGGTTAAGGCTTGATCCTCCGTCCACACAGTGTGAGACAGCGCTACGAGACTGTAATCTCTCATTAACGAAGCTGGAACAATACAAAACTAATCAACCTAAACGAGGTAAACTCTACACGACGTCTTTGTGCGAAACGTCGCATAATGTTTCACTCTCAGGAAGACGCACTCATGTCCTGAACACATTCAGTGGGAAGGTCTCAGCACACAAGCCCTTCATGATGTCGGGGAAGGGCTCTTGATCCAAGGAGCTGCAGCTACTTTCTCCTTCTTTGGCTCACACCTGATTATCTCCCATTGGCTAGGTGCAATATAACCCCTACGGGGTTGGCGCTTCTCATGAATTTAATAATAATAATAATAATTATATTATTATTATTAATAATAATTAATAATAATAATAATCAGGACACAGGCACAGGTTGGTAACTCAGCACACGATGGCTTTTTAGTCTTCAAAATTAATTGATTTACTTGCCATTGTTATTAAATAATAAAACGTTTTTTTTAAATTACACTCTGTTACATGTGTGAGTTGACATGTTCACTCATGTTGATGCTCATGTGTGAGTTGCCATGTTCACTCATGTTGATGCTCAAGTGTGAGTTGCCATGTTCACTCATGTTGATGCTCAAGTGTGAGTTGCCATGTTCACTCATGTTGATGCTCATGTGTGAGTTGCCATGTTCACTCATGTTGATGCTCATGTGTGCATGAATGTTTCAGTGTATATGCTACGAGAAAATCCGGTCATCCTCAATATAAATAATTATGGTGTATAAACATTATTTGTCTTTACTGTGTTTATAGATTTTACGGCATTTTAAGCGTTAATTTTGTGTGCACTGCGTTGTTCTAGATGTTAAATCATGTCGCATATCTTTTTGTCTCCAACCTGTGTTATCATTCTCTCTCTCTCTCTCTCTCTCTCTCTCTCTCTCTCTCTCTCTCTCTCTCTCTCTCTCTCTCTCTCTCTCTCTCTCCTCTCTCTCATAGCAGACTTAGCGAGCTAGATGATCCATTTTCTGTTAGGCAGACAAACTCTGGGACCCCTGACCATTCTTTCCAATTTGTGTTGCTGTGGAGCGGACACCTTGTGTTGCTGTGGAGCGGACACCTTGTGTTGCTGTGGAGCGGACACCTTGTGTTGCTGTGGAGCGGACACCTTGTGTTGCTGTGGAGCGGACACCTTGTGTTGCTGTGGAGCGGACACCTTGTGTTGCTGTGGAGCGGACACCTTGTGTTGCTGTGGAGCGGACACCTTGTGTCTCCTGTGTCCTGTTTCATGAAGAATGTGTTTGACCAGCAGTTTTGTCTCTGTTGGTCTTATTAGAGAAGGGAGAAGGAGAGCTTATTGTGTGTGTGCACTCACCTAATTGTGGTTGCAGGGGTCGAGACTCAGCTACTGGCCCCGCCTCTTCACTGTCCGCTACTGGGTCTCTTCTTTCCCTGCTCCATGAGCTTTATCATACCTCGTCTTAAAGCTATGTATGGTTCCTGACTCCACTACATCGTTTGCTAGACTATTCCACTTCCTGACAACTCTATGGCTGAAGAAATGCTTCCTAACATCCCTTTGACTCATCTGAGTCTTCAGCTTCCAGTTGTGTCCCCTTGTTTCTGTGTTCCCTCTCTGGAACATCCTGTTACTATCTACCTTGTCGATTCCCCGCAGTATTTTGTATGTATGTGTGTGTGTGTGGGTGTGTGTGTGTGTGTGTGTGTTGTACGTACTCACCTATTTGTACTCACCTGCTTGTGGTTGTAGGGGTCGAGCACAGCTCATGGTTCCTCCTCTTCGCTGGTCGCTACTAGGTCCACTCTCTCCCTGTTCCGTGTGTGTGTGTGTGTGTGTGTGTGTGTGTGTGTGTGTGTACGTACGTACGTACGTGTACACACCAAGGTGTGCCTGCAGTAGTTAAGTTCCAGTTCCTGGCCTCGCCTTTTAACCTTAATCGACTTATTCATCTGGTTTAAATCCTCTTGGGCTCTTATCCTCTACGTTTGAATCCATGTATATGTTTTGCTTCCACTACTCTTCCTCCAACTCGTTCCACCTTTACATTGTATTTATAAAGATATTTTTCTAACACCCATGATGCTCATCTAGTTGTTCAACATCCATCTATGACCCTTTAAACAGGTCCCTCCTTCATAAGACAATCTGTTATTATTCAACCCTGATTCTGTGCCCCTCCAGTGATGGAAAGTTCAGTGTGTTTCCTCGTAGCTCTTGCCTCTCAGCTCTGGGAACAATCTTGCCTCTCAGCTCTGGGAACAATCTTGCCTCTCAGCTCTGGGAACAATCTTGCCTCTCAGCTCTAGGAACAATCTTGCCTCTCAGCTCTGGGAACAATCTTGCCTCTCAGCTCTGGGAACAATCTTGCCTCTCAGCTCTGGGAACAATCTTGCCTCTCAGCTCTGGGAACAATCTTGCCTCTCAGCTCTGGGAACAATCTTGCCTCTCAGCTCTGGGAACAATCTTGCCTCTCAGCTCTGGGAACAATCTTGCCTCTCACCTCTGGGAACAATCTTGCCTCTCACCTCTGGGAACAATCTTGCCTCTCAGCTCTGGGAACAATCTTGCCTCTCAGCTCTGGGAACAATCTTGCCTCTCAGCTCTGGGAACAATGTTGCCTCTCAGCTCTGGGAACAATCTTGCCTCTCAGCTCTGGGAACAATCTTGCCTCTCACCTCTGGGAACAATCTTGCCTCTCACCTCTGGGAACAATCTTGCCTCTCAGCTCTGGGAACAATCTTGCCTCTCAGCTCTGGGAACAATCTTGCCTCTCAGCTCTGGGAACAATCTTGCCTCTCAGCTCTGGGAACAATGTTGCCTCTCAGCTCTGGGAACAATGTTGCCTCTCAGCTCTGGGAACAATGTTGCCTCTCAGCTCTGGGAACAATCTGGGTGCTCACCTCTGAACACTCTTCAGTTTTGCAAATGCTTGGCAAGATGCAGACTCAACACTGGTGCCGGCTGTGCAAGTATTTACTGAGACGTGGTTACAGCGTCATTAGCAATTCCAAATTTAGGTTCCTGAAGGTAGTTCTTACATATTTTGCTGTCGCTCATACGACCGCTGATGTTACTTCCTTTATAAGACACCTTAAGTGAGAGACTGGATGTAATATTCGCCTTAGTGTACTTTCCTCTGTATTATTTAGCCTTTTTCCTTGTACTTATTTGAATGGTGAATTTTGGTCTGAACATCTGGGCTGTAGTGGTTACGTTGGCATGTGAGCTGACAACAGCAATAGCCTGGCAGAACAAGAAGTCACCAGGAAATCTTTACTGCCTGAGTAGAAAAGTTCTCTAAACTGGCTGAAGGTAAAACTTTAAATTTGTTTGTAAAATCGATCTGAAAACGAGAGTTTAGAGGTCGGTAAATTTAGGTGAATCTCCTGAATCATGTCGATAACAGGATGAATAAAAAGGCACAATACCGAGACTGGAACAATACACAAATAATTCGTACATAGGTGACTGAAATTTATGATGTTTCGGTCCGACTTGGACCATTAACTAGCCGCACAGAATCGCGAAGGGAAGGGAACCAGAACATATTCGAGAGGGGGGCGGGCCGAGAGTAGAATAACCCCCGTCTCCGCCCCCCTCTCATATATTGTTGCCTTCCTTCCCTTCATGCTTCTATGTGACTAGCTAATGCTCCGAGTCAGACTGAAACGTCGTCATAAATTTCAGTCTTCTGTGTGCAGGTTATATTTGTATAATGCATAACACGATGTGATGCAATATTATACAACAGGATGTGGTGTGATGTTCCACGTACTGCGATGTTGCATAAAATGATGTGGTGTTATGTTCCTTCCTCGTTCAGAACTAATCTTCCATAAAGACAGAGCATAAAGCTCCTTCACTCCAGAGTCCTTCAGTGGGATTACCACATGTTGCCTGGTGCTCATCTACGAGGATCACCTCAACCTTAACCTAAGGCTCACTGATGGATTAAAAAAAAAAGAACTGAATTTATATTCGAGAGAAAAACTAGCGTATTTTGATTTCCATTTTTGTCTCCTTTGATATCGCGGCGACGAAGACTTCCACTTGCATATAAATTATCTGTTAACTTCCTGCCCCTTCAGGATAGCTGGAAGACCTTTGACAAAGTTGAGAGTTGCTCAGGTTTTGTAACGAGTTGGTAATGTATGTAGCCGTGACCCGCCATGACCAGCCTTCTTTGTCTATATTAGAATGCATCAGGAAAGACAGAGCCAGGAATTCTTTAGACGATTTTCACCAGAACGATTATGGAAAATTAGGCTATTTTCAATTTAGATTTTTCCTGTGAAGCGGCTGCTTTATGGTGCACCATTTATCCATCCTTCATCCTGTGGATGGTAGAACTAGAACACATGTTGGAAGGTCGCAGTAAAGTTAGCTCTAACCTAATAAGACCGCATTCAAGAAATTTTGATTAGATATACTGCAAAATGTCGGTTACTTTGTAGAATTTTTTTTAATTATTATGTAATAATTAAAAAAAATTATAAAGTTAACTAACTTTTTAATTACTTTATTGTGAATTCTTTTTGTGGGAAAACATTTGGGTATTTGGTAAAAATATGGAGGTCCACAGTTTCAGCTGATCCTCCAGGTGCGTAACCATCATTTGGGACCTTAAGGGCGTCTTGATTCGGGTTAGGGAGGAGAATGTGGATTCACAACAATAAGTAATTGAGAAACAAGAAAACATTCGTCGTGCATGTTGCCGTAGATGTGGGTATTCTATTGCATTTTTTTCATATTTCAGTGGGATATTTCTTAGCATTAAACGGGGACTTTAAATTGTCATCGTCTGAGAGCTCAATCAGTTGCATGTGTAGGTCTTTAGGGACCTCGGAGACATCAACTAGGTGACGTTGAAGTGCTAATCTCAGTGTGACGTCATAATTCTCAAAGTCAATGAACCTTTCATTGTATTCTTCAGATAATGAGGCTATAACAGCAGCATATTCTTCAGAGATACACATGAATCCTTCTGCTCACTAATGGTCTTTACTACCTGTAGTATTCATCCGAAATTTCCATTCGAGCAAAAAGGGTTTTGAAAAATTATAGCTTTTTTCCAAAAGCTTGGATTTTTTGCCACGTATCATATATAGACTTAATTTTACCTTGCAAATAAAGATTCGAGTCATTTTTCTTTGACCTGATATCAGAGAGAAATGCAGCATTTCTATAGAAATTTTCTTTCAATAATTCACAGTAGTGATTCTGGTCTTCATAAACTCCAATGATTTGTTCTCGCAAAGATAAAATTTTGACCAACACTGTGTGTCCCTGTGATAGCCAGCGCACTTTACAATGATACGGCGAATCCACACTGAATACCTCATCATGCAACTTAAGCATGATGCGAAACTGACGATCCTGTATTGCATCTGTACGAATATAGTTAATAATACATATAATATTATGCAAATTGTCACTTGAACTAGTAGATTTAGCACAGAGATTTTACTGGTGCTAAATACAATGAAAGGAAATTAGAGCATCTGGATCTGATGATTTTTTTTTTAACTGCGCAATAAACCTTTACGTTTCCCTATCATGGTAGGTGGCAGCACCGTCTGTACTAGTGATGTATCGGATATTCGCATCCGCATCCGCATCTGCGGAACATCCGCACAATTTCTTACATCCGTATCCGCATCCGCATCCGCATTTCACAGCAAACAGATATCCGCATATACATCCGCATCAACATCTGCGGAACATCCGCACAATTTCTTGCATCCGCATCCGAAATTCCCGGAACATCCGCACAATTTCTTACATCCGCATCCGCATTCGCATCCGTAAAATGAGTAAGTAAGACATCCGTATACACATCCGCATACCGGATATCTAAATTTTTCACATCCGATACATCCCTAGTCTGTACACACACTCACTAAATTACCCAACTTCAGTCCAACTTCGTGACATTTATCTTGAAAGATAATTGCCCAAAGTGAGTAATTCTCTGCAGCAAAGAAAATCCTCAGTTATGACACGACTAAAGTATAATACTTGCGCTGAGTCACTAACATCAGGTGATTCATCCACAGCTATTTGAATAATATATGTTTTCCTTTTGGATTATTGCGTGAAGTTGTTCTGTTACGATGAGGGATAATTCATGTTACCGATCAGTTATGGTTCTTCTTGAAAGAGGCAGTTGTTTGTACTCTGAAACCTTATCAGGGCCTAAGCATCCTACAACTTCAACGACGATTTAGCCATTTAGCGACGATTTCTATCGCTAAATGGCTTACCATTTTTTTTCAAGTGCATAAGCTACTTTATAAGTTGCTTCAGTGATATCATTTATCGGTCCTACACTGCTTGCAATAATTGCCGTTGCTTTCGCTTTCCATCTTTCAATTTCTGCAATGCAAATCTTTGGTGCCTCTCCATCTAACATGATATATTTGTGGTCCTTATGAGCGGCATAATGCTAATGCGCATTGAATTTCTTCATTGTTGATATTGTAGTATCACAGAGTAAGCAAATCATTTTATCTTGAGCAGAAACAAGATAATATTGCAATTCTCTACTTTCTTCCTTTAGCATTCATTTAATCTTTCTTGACATGATGGGTTAAGGACACACAATAAAAAATAAAAAAACACAGAAACGGCCACACTGTATAATTATTCTGAATTTGCACATCAAACGGAGAGTCACATGCACTTCTATTAAAAGACGATAATAAAATGGCCACACATCCTCACCCTCCATGACCCACTTGCCTCTGGGTGGTGGTGGTAAGGCGGAACCCTATCGTCTGGAGCTCAAGTCATATTAGGTCGGTTAGGACTAGATCATGAGGGTTATGTATCTTCAATAAAAATAAAAGGGATTTCTTATGCAAAATTCTGATTCATTCAGAATGCCGCATTTAATGCTCTAGAAGGTTGCCCACCCCTGGTCTAGAAACTGGGCCTTTAGAGGGTTAACACACACACACACAACACAGTAATATAAATAATTATATAGTTTTTTATATAAATAAAATATTTAAAATATATATATATATATATATATATATATATATATATATAGATAAGTGTTTCCTAAATACTTCTGCACTTGCCTACAAAAACTGCAGTAAATCCATTCATTTCCGGGTGAAGATCTAACAAGAAATATCCGTGTCATCAGCTGGCGACCAGCACCTGACAACTCTCAGTGACCAGCACTCAGTCAGTGTCTGCAGTAATGTTTGATCTTTATCGACACATTTATCCTAGTACCAGGCCAGATATGTGTCTCTCTGATTCATTTTTTTCTTTCTTATTTATTTTTAGGTTGTTTATCTGAACTCTTTGTCACGCACGCACACACACAGGACAGGAGAGTTAGGGAAGACATGATAACGACATACAAAATATTGTGAGGAATAGATAAGGTGGACAGAGACATTATGTTCCAGAGATGGGACACAGAAACAAGGGGTCATAATTGGAAGTTGAAGACTCAGATGAGTCAAAGGGATGTTAGGAAGTATTTCTTCAGTCACAGAGTTGTCAGGAAGTGGAATAGTCTGGAAAGTGAGGTAATGGAGGCAGGAACCATACATAGCTTTAAGACAAAGTATGATAAAGCTCATGGAGCAGAGAGAGAGAGAGAGAGAGGACCTAGTAGCGATCAGTGAAGAGGCGGGGCCAGGAGCTGAGTCTCGACCCCTGCAACCAAATAGGTGAGTACAAATAGGTGAGTACAAATAGGTGAGTACAAATAGGTGAGTACAAATAGGTGAGTACAAATAGGTGAGTACAAATAGGTGAGTACAAATAGGTATACACAACACACACACATACACACACACATACACACACATTTCTACTAGCATATCCTAAGTGTATCGTACCAGCTTTGCGTCTAAATCTTGACTGGCCATGCCAGCCTGTGTGCTGGGTTTTGAACTCACAAACAGGTCAGCATCTTCATCTTTCAGTGTGACTCAAGCTAGCTGTCACATCTAGTAATGGTCTGCTATATACTTACCATACCACTGACAGCTTAGATCATGCTACATGCAGGTCAACCCCATCATGCAGTCAGCTGGTCTAATACACAGACTATAAACGGACTGTTAGATGCTATAGAAATGAATATCAGTGATACTGTACAATGCAAAAAGAATGATATATAACAAGAAAACATATACTCGTAGATCATATTGAAGCATAATGAATCTTAGCGGAAGGATCGTACTGGGAATCAGAGGGAATGGATCGATCACTATTCTGGAGCGAATTATTTACAAAAGATTAAAGAGAACTTAATAGGGAAGGGGAACTTGGTGCACACAAGTCACATCTGTTAAAGTCCAGAATTCGTAGAGGACATGTGTAATCACTGTACAATAGAAATTAACCTACATTTAAATAGATTGAGACAGTCATGTAATGTAACACAGTCATACAGAGCAACAGTGGAAGAAAAAAGATTTAGCTACAACTGACTTCCCAGATGAAACCTCAGATTTTTTTTTGCAGTTATTAAATGATCAAACGATCTATAACGTTACCAGGTGAGAAGATGGGTTTAAAAAATTTAATATCACGCAGTATTACACTTGAGCCTGACACCAGACCTATTTAAGTATACCTGTGTACAGATTGCCACATTTTCAGATCGCAGTTGCAGAAGAGTTAATCAGTTAGATGCTTGATGACGGTGTCATAACTCATAGCAGTTCACCGTGGTATGCACCAATGATTTTGGTATCCAAGAAAGACGATACTTGGTGCCCGGTGACTGATATCCCCAAGCTGAATGCTAAAACGATTTCAGATCGTTCTCCACTTCCTGTTCTTGGTGGCTTATTACGCAATATAGGTGATAAGAAAGTGTTATCCACCTTAGACCTGTTACAGGGGTGTGTGTAGGTGGGGCGGGGATCACCAGCAATGCAAAACCGGCCAGAGTTAACTTTTGACAATTGTTTCTGGCGTGTGGGCGAGTGTGCCGCCGCCGCCGCCTCCTGACTTGAAAGTTTTAACACCAGCACAGCCGTTTGCCTGGGGAGGGTGGCTGTGACTGCTTCCTCCATGAATTTGTAATGAGAAACAGAACGAAAGAGAGAGAGAGAGAGAGAGAGAGAGAAAGATAGAGATAGAGATATATATATATATATATATATATATATATATATATATATATATATATATATATATATATATATAGAGAGAGAGAGAGAGAGAGTCAGTTGATCAAATGAAAATACTGGCCCACAGATGGCTCCAACTTCATCCTGTTCCCTACTTGTATGTTTCATAACAATAAAAATGCTTTCAAATGAGCTGATGTAGGTAACAGCTCTTAGCTTGTCAATAAAGTTAGGAACCTTAACCAAACCTTGTTAAACACTGTGTAAAAAAAAATAAAAGAGATAGAGAAATCGTTAAGTTGTGGCACACATGTCATGAGTAATACTTGTGTAAAGGATATACGTAGGCATGTGTATTCTGGGATGCTTTTGACTGGAAAACAAATATTGAACAGATCTCCCATTGAACTAACGGGATACCAGACATAAGATCAAGTGGAAGTTTCTTGTGTCAACTTATCTGGCTCTTATGTGTGTAAGACAACCGCGGCTGTGTTGTCCTGAGCGCCTTCAGCCAGTGGACAGCAAGGCATACAGTAATTGGGCATAAATAACATGGCCTTGGTAGCAAGATATACGACCCCCCATACGTCAAGGAACAACCAGAGTGCTTCATCACGTGTGTTGTGGGAAGTATGTAAGAGAGAGAGAGAGAGAGAGAGAGAGAGAGAGAGAGAGAGAGAGAGAGAGAGAGAGAGAGAGAGAGGTTACGGAAATTGCACGGGATCTTCTGGTCAATATCTAGATTATATGTTTAGGTAAAAAATAAAACTACAATCCTTGGGAGGTATAGAATTCATATCACGACATATTAGATAAAGTCAGGATAACAAGCGAGATGATGCACCACATTAATCGACTATCATGAAAACGTCATTCAAATAATATATATATATATATATATATATATATATATATATATGGAGGGAGAGAGTATGGAGGAGGTGAATGTATTCAGATATTTGGGAGTGGACATGTCGGCGGATGGGTCTATGAAGGATGAGGTGAATCATAGAATTGATGAGGGAAAAGGGTGAGTGGAGCACTTCGGAGTCTGTGGAGACAAAGAACCTTGTCCATGGAAGTAAAGAGGGAATGTATGAGAGTATAGTTATACCAACGCTCTTATATGGGTGTGAAGCATGGGTGATGAATGTTGCAACGAGGAGAAGGCTGGAGGCAGTGGAGATGTCATGTCTGAGGTCAATGTGTGGTGTGAATATAATGCAGAGAATTCGGAGTTTGGAAATTAGGAGGAGGTGCGGATTACCAAAACGATTGTCCAGAGAGCTGAGGAGGGGTTGTTGAGGTGGTTTGGACATGTAGAGAGAATGGAACGAGACAGAGTGACTTCGGAGTGTATAAATCTGTAGTGGAGGAAGGCGGGGTAGGGGTCGGCCTAGGAAAGGTTGGAGGGAGGGGGTAAAGGAAGTTTTGTGTGCGAGGGCTTGGACTTCCAGCAAGCATGTGTGAGCGTATTTGATAGGAGTGAATGGAGGCATATGGTTTTAATACTTGACGTGCTGTTGGAGTGTGAGCAAAGTAACATTTATGAAGGGATTCAGGGAAACCGGCAGGCCGGACTTGAGTTCTGGAGATGGGAAGTACAGTGCCGGCACTCTGAAGGAGGGGTGTTAATGTTGCAGTTTTATAACTGTAGTGTAAAGCACCCTTCTGGCAAGACAGTGATGGAGTGAATGATGATGAAAGTTTTTCTTTTTCGGGCCACCCTGCCTTGGTGGGAATCGGCCGATGTGTTAATAATAATAAATATATATATATATATATATATATATACAATGCTAGTCACGGCATTATGCCGCCCCTCCCCCCCACACGTACCAAAACACAAACACACCATGAAAGATTATAATACATATATATATTTGCACACTTACTGAGGTTTTGATACTTCGTGCTGCGTCCTTTACGCTTAATCACGCCCCTCAGCCGTGTAGAAACACTCACACACAAATTCTTGAGGGTTTGGGGAGGTATATTATTCCCTGCCTGATATCCTTGCCCAGTAAACTTCGTTTCACTATTGACAAGAGGTTCTCAATAGGGTTTAGGTCTGGGCAATTGCCTGGCCAGTCATTAAAGAACCTCACTTCACTGTCCTTAAGCCACTGAACTACAAATTTCGCAGTATGTCACAGTGCACCGTCCTGCATAAAAACCGTAGCCCCACACTTGTCAAATGCCTCAGGTAAATTGTCACACAATAACTCCAGGTAATTATACTGGTTCATATACTGGCTTTTGGGAAGCACAATGAGTTCACCAACAATCTGAGCACTGAAACACCCCCAAACCATGAGCATGTTCCCCACGGTTACAGGTGATGGTGAAGGTTGCTTTATCACTCCAAATTACTTCAGACCACTGTTGAGAATTACAGTGAAGATATTTCTTTGAATAATCCAACCTACGTTTCTTCTCTGGCTTGGAGAGGATCGGTTTCTTAACCTGGTGGTGACTAGTGTAGCCCAGTTCTGTCACACGTCTGTTAACAGTTCTTACAGACACCTCTAAGAGAAGATGTGAGTTCTTTTCTTTCAATTCTCTAGCAGTTATCTTAGGTGTACTCTCTAACTGCTTCTTTAACACAGTTAAGGTAAGAACAGATGTCTTCTTCTTGGAGGGGCCAGGCCGAGGTTTGGCAGACGGTAACTTGACAAAGCCACCAGCCTTGAAACGCTGCACCCAGTTCCTCACTGAACGCTCACACATTCTCCACTATTTCTTTCGTCTGGTGCCCAGCTTTGTGAAGCCCAATGATTTGAGCTATAGTTTCAGGTGTTAAAGACTTCCTTTTACCCATAATCAAACATGTATAGCCCCAAAACCAAAGGGAACACCGGACAAAAGATGGGGCAGATGAGAGACAAAAGTGCAACACTTCCTCTCACCACGGCAGCCAAGTGAGCACTGATGATTCACTGTGGAGTGTGGCGGCAGGCCCTAACGTCATGCTAACGGCTGCTACCCGGCATAATGCACTGACGAAAAAAGACCTCCCTGTATAGTAGGCCTTTGATTTTCGCCACGGCCTTATGCCGGGGCGCTCACACGGCATAATGCCGTGACTAGCACTGTATATATATGTCGTGCCGAATAGGTAAAACTTGCTATTTTTTTCTTAAATAGCAATGCTCTTCTTGCCGAATAGGCAAGCGAAAATTTGTGTATGCAATAATTTTGCAAAAATCATTCTGAATCAAATGAAGAGAATATATTTCATTGTGTTTGTTTATATTAAATTATTGTAAAATTATCTAAAATATATTTAGTTGGGTTAGGCTAAATTAAATTGCGCTTGGTATAATAAGGTTAGGTAAGTTTTCTTACCTAACCAGTTTTACCTATTGACCAGTTTTACCTATTAGGCACGACATATATATATATATATATATATATATATATATATATATATTATATATATATATATATATATATATATATATATATATATATTTATATATATATATTTATATATATATATTTATATATATATATTTATATATATATATTTATATATATATATTTATATATATATATTTATATATATATATATATATATATATATATATATTTATATATATATATATATATATATATATATATATATATATATATATATATATATATATATATATATATATATATTTATTAACACATCGGCCGATTCCCACCAAGGCAGGGTGGCCTGAAAAAGAAAAACTTTCATCATCATTCACTCCATCACAGTCTTGCCAGAGGGGTGCTTTACACTACAGTTATAAAACTGCAACATTAACACCCCTCCTTCAGAGTGCAGACACTGTACTACCCATCTCCAGGACTCAAGTCCGGCCTGCCGGTTTCCCTGAATCCCTTCATAAATGTTACTTTGCTCACACTCCAACAGCACGTCAAGTATTAAAAACCATTTGTCTCCATTCACTCCTATCAAATACGCTATCAAATATGGGATGGGGTCCACCTCTGGTGTCAATTGTGGGACCCATTCCATCGGAGAAGTGGATAAAAAGGCTTCAAGGAAGAATATTTAGATTTCTTTCTGAAGCCATTTGAATATTCCACTTCCCCTACCACCCCATCTTTTTTATACAAACTTTATTTCAAGACAAAATACATTGACAAGAATAAAATAGGGAGTAAAACAACATAGATAACATCTCAGAGCTACATGTCAAATACTTCGTCCAGCTCCCCGGCAGTGGGCCGCGTGCCCAGAACGCTGCAGGCATTTCCCCTCTGGATCGCCACACTGAGTCTCTGAAAGAGGAAGCTGGTCGCCCTGTGGTTCCTGGTTTCTATGATGAGTTTCTCACCCAGCTCTTTGAGAAACTTTAGAGCACACTTGCCCCACGCTCCAAGGGTCTCCGACCCTATTGGGATGAAGTTATAGCAAGGGGGAAGGCCTTCATATTTGGGGGTCTTCTGGGTCTCCCTGTGGCTGGCAGTTCCACCCCCTTCGGCTGAGGAGTATGACAAGTAGGTGTCTGCCATTATGGCAGCAGAGGTGTAGTCCCAAGCAATCTGCTTACCATCCTTCCAAGGTAGCATATATGCAAGAAGATCACAGTAAACAGGTGATATTACAATATGCAGAACAACTCCGGTGAAAAAACTAGTAAAATTCCAAGCGCTTTCGTGACTTCTCACATTGTCAAGGAATTATAAAAGTAAAACATCAACAGGAAGGCATATAAGGGCAAGACTACACCTCACAGTCACGTCACAACACCCGACTCTGTGAAACAACTGTGGTTACGGCTTAGGCTGTCAGTGGCCATGATAAACCCAACAAAGAAAGAATAACAACTGTGGTTAACATACACATACATATATGTGTGTTAATCACAATAGAAACAACAGAACAATCTTCAACACTTTTCAGTGAAAGACGTAACTTTCATATAGAATGAGGTCGCCACATATTGTGGGCGTTCCCAGTGGTGTTAAATAAAAAAAATCGCATAATAGAAGCCATCACAGGTTCTGGAAACCTCCAGGGAGAGACAAGAGAGACGTAAATTAAATAATACTGGTTGCATTTTTCATTAAGCAATCATCTGATCTCCCTGCACCCGCTGTTACCCATGAATGTTGCATGACTTTGACACCGGAGATGGTTTTATATTGCAGGTGGTTCAGGGTTTAGGTTTAGCTGCTTCTCTCTCATTCTGGGTTATTTGTGAGAGAGAGAGAGGCAGACAGACAGACAGACCGATAGACCGACAGACAGACCGACAGATAGACCAACAGACAGACAGACAGACAGATTCCTTACTTGATTCACCATTTAGAGTTGCCAGAATAGTGCTATGGTCCTGGTGCGAGGCGTTCTGTATCGCATGTATTCTAAATGCTGTTGAAGAGTACAGTAGCTTATATCCTTCAAAGAAGGTTAATGTGGCTATCAATTATTTTAATTATTTTTTCAAGAAGAACATCTCCAGTAACTTTAGTCTTCATAATTAGTGTCTGTTATCTCTGAAATCCATTTTTTTTCAAATATCTTCGGACATTTCGCATGCTTAAAAGCATCCTTCCAGATGGAGAGGGAGTCCCTGGATAATGGTGAAGCTCTCTGGATCCAAGGAATTTCAGCTACTTTCCCCTTCTTTGGATCAAACCTGATTGCTTCCCATTCTCCAGGAGCTGTATAACCCTCACTAGGTTCAGCGCTTCCGTGTGATTATAATAATGCTTAATAGAATTTCCTGGTGAGAATCTGATGTTTATAATGAACCAGAGTTCTTGGTCTTGATCAGATGTTGTGATAATTTACTCACAATAATCCTTTGTGGAGTCATATTTCACTTTGCTATAACTTTATTGTTTTGCACATTTATCTCTCCGTTTTGTTAAAAAAAAATTCAGATTTTTACTGAAAAGTTTTTAAATTATTTAGATTTTTTTTTGCATACGATTTTTACATCACGAAATATAATATCTACTTTAGTAATTTTGTATGGAATTTAAGACCATGTTTTAGGCAAGTGTTGCTCCCTGAGGGACCACACTAGTGACTGACCCATATGACAGTTTGGTGCAGTACTGATACTTCAGCCCCCTCCCAGTGATACTTCAGCCCCTTCCCTCAGTCATACTTCAGCCCCCTCCAATCATACTTCAGCCACCTCCCCCTCCAGTCATACTTCAGCCCCCTCCAATCATACTTCAGCCACCTCCCCCTCCAGTCATACTTCAGCCCCCCTCCAGTCATACTTCAGCCACCTCCCCCTCCAGTCATACTTCAGCCCCCCCCCTCCAATCATACTTCAGCCACCTTCCCCTCCAGTCATACTTCAGCCCCCCTCAAGTCATACTTCAGCCCCCCATCCAATCATACATCAGCCACCTCCCCCTCCAGTCATACTTCAGTCTCTTCCCCTACAATCATACTTCAGCCACCTCCCCGTCCAATGTTACTTTAGCCCCTCCTCAATAATAATTCAGCCCCTCCTCCAATGTTACGTCAGCGCCCTCCACCTCCAATGTTACTTCAGCTCCCCCCTTCCAATGTTACTTCAGCTCCCTCCTCTCCAATGATATTTTAGCTCCCTCCTCTCCAATGTTACTTCAGCCCCCTCCTCCAATGTTACTTCAGCTCCCTCCTCCAATGATACTTCAGCTCCTCCCCTCTAATATTACTTCAGCCCCCTCCCTCCAATGTTACTTCAGCTCCCTCCCCTCCAATGATACTTCAGCCCCTCCTCCTCCAATGTTACTTCAGCTCCCTCCCTCTCCAATGATACTTTAGCTCCCTCCTCTCCAATGTTACTTCAGCCCCCTCCTCCAATGTTACTTCAGCTCCCTCCCCTCAATGATACTTCAACCCCTCCTACTCCAATGTTACTTCAGCCCCTCCCCTCCAATGTTACTTCAGCTCCCTCCCAGTCCAATGTTACTTCAGCTCCCTCCCTCCAATGTTACTTCAGCTCCCTCCCTCCAATGATACTTCAGCTCCCTCCCCTCAATGTTACTTCAGCTCCCTCCCCTACACTGTTACTTCAGCTCCCTCCCCTCCAATGATACTTCAGCTCCTCCCCTCCAATGTTACTTCAGCTCCCTCCCTCTAATGATACTTCAGCTCCCTCCTCCAATGTTACTTCAGCTCCCTCCCCTCAATGATACTTCAGCCCTCCTCCAATGATACTTCAGCTCCCTCCCCTCCAATGTTACTTCAGCTCCCTCCTCCAATGTTACTTCAGCTCCCTCCCCTCCAATGTTACTTCAGCTCCCTCCCCTCCACTGTTACTTCAGCTCCCTCCCCTCCACTGTTACTTCAGCTACCTCCCCTCCACTGTTACTTCAGCTCCCTCCCCATCCACTGTTACTTCAGCTCCCTCCCTCCAATGTTACTTCAGCTCACTCCCTGAAATGTTACTTCAGCTCCCTCCCCTCCAATGTTACTTCAGCTCCCCCCCCTCCAATGATACTTCAGCTCCCTCCCCTCCAATGTTACTTCAGCTCCCTCCCTCCAATGTTACTTCAGCTTCCTCCCCTCCAATGATATTTCAGCTCCCTCCTCCAATGTTACTTCAGCTCCCTTCCCTCAATGATACTTCAGCTCCCTCCTCCTCCAATGTTACTTCAGCTCCCTCCCCTTCAATGTTACTTCAGCTCCTCCCCTTTAATGTTACTTTAGCTCCTCCCCTTCAATGATACTTCAGCCCCTCCCCTTCAATGTTACTTCAGCCCCTCCCCTTCAATGTTACTTCAGCCCCTCCCCTTCAATGTTACTTCAGCCCCTCCCCCTTCAATGTTACTTCAGCCCCTCCCCTTCCAATGCTTCTTAGTTTTCAGATGAAACTCTACGAAAATTTGATCTAACTTTTAAAATCACAATAATTTTTATATTGTGTGGCGAATTTTGTCGATCTGAATCAATTTGTTTTATTGTTAATAATTTGTTTTGCTCTAGAAATGTTTGATAGACTTTTGTGGTGAGTTTCCTCCATGTATGAACGGCTGTTCTTATCCAAGAGACATGTAAAATTCAAAACGGACTTCCCTGTCCTGCTTTTTATTCTTTTCCATATTAGAAATCCATCATGAGGCCTGGTCACAGACCGGGCCGCGGGGTCGTTGACCCCCGAAACCCTCTCCAGGTATACTCTAGGTAGAAGAATTTGACTTCCTGGATTTTTTTTTTTCAGTTTTAAATGAAGCTCTGAACAAGTGTGGATTTACCAGCATAAGGCGAGGTGAAGCTCCAGGGAATCCCTAAGTGTAACTCGATATTAACATTTGAGTGTTTCAACATAGTGTTTCATGGTATGAAAATAACCTGTCCTCCAAACATAGCTGCCAGTTTCCCTCGAATTGGTGCTCGTGCATTTCTGCACGCTTGTAACTTTAATAAAATATTAACATTTGTTTTTCCCGTACAGTTGCTCAACGATAACCATACTGAAAAAGACGGGTGGCTTACGTCTGGCAGCACGGGTCTTGTAATGAAATATTTTTCGTGCATTTTCATACGAGTTGATGAAGCACTACCCTTTCTGTCTACCATTACCTCCCCCCCCCCACTAACTAGTACCACTACTATTTCCACTACCACATTACCTCTCCCACTACTTCTCTCTTTCCTTCTTTCTTCCTCTTCCTGTCCCATAACTGATCCCCCCCTCCTCTCCTAAATATACTGGTTCCCTTACCTTCTTTTGTTAATGTGACCTGTAAATGGTCTAAGTCAGACCGAAACGTCGTCATAAGATATGTGCGGATAATCTGTGTATTGTTCCAGCCGCGTTATTGTGTTCTTGATGAAGGTTCTACTCTCACAGACGAATGGGCTTGCTGCTATGATCCTTTTGTTAATGGATTGGATTCTACTGTCTAGATCCTTTCTCTCTGTTCCTTCAAGATCCAGGATGGTATCTCATCTGGTACTAAGGTTTTGTTTGTGTCAGTATTTAACATTGGTTTCTTTTATTTCCTTTTGATTTATTTGAAAGTACACCATTTGGCTGTTGTTAATTTAAATTAAGTGCGTTATTACACACTTTTTTTTATATTAGTACACTTTTAAAGTAATGCTTACTGCTTCACTCATATCTGGTTAAAACTTTTAGTTCATTACTAGATCAAAATACAACGTTTCGCTTCATGGTGGTGTTCAAAAAGCTAAGATATATTTTTTAAACAAAACTGGATCCATCAAAAGTATGCTGTTATATTGTGTATTATAGAGGGGTGTTAATGTTGCAATTTTATAACTGTAGTGTAAGCGCGCCTCTGGCAAGACAGTGATGGAGTGAATGATGATGAAGTTTTTCTTTTTCGGGCCACCCTGCCTTGGTGGGAACTAAAACTAGCTCAGTTTCTGTCGTATTCCATCACATAGGATGAGGCTCATGCAGAGTGTTGAAATCAGTCGTCCTGAGCTGGGAGATGTCACCAAGGCAATGAGGGTATAACAGGTATCTACCTATCTACCTAGAGTCTACCTGGAGGTGGTTCCGAGGGTCAATGCCCCCGCGGCCCAGTCTTTGACCAGCCCTCCATGTGAATCAGGGCTTCATCAATCAGGCTGTTACTGCTGGCCGCACGTAATTCAACGTACGAATCACAACCCGGCTGGCCAGGTATGAGATACATACATGTCTGCAGTATACATGTTGATATGCATATCTGCAGTAATCCGCAATGACCAGTGTACCTGGTTTTAACTGGTTACGTGTAAACTTGTGCGCACACAAGTACTCACACAAGCCAGGAGCTATGACTTGACCTCTGCAACCACAACTAGGTGAGTACACACACGCATGCAGACACACATAAACAAGCATACACACACACACACACACACACACACACACACACACACACACCATACAATCAGGTTGGGCATACATTTGGTACAACTCACACTTGTTTTTCAATGGCACCCATTACACACGCACCGTCAGGTCTCTTAACCGTATGGTGAGGGAGGCACTGTGAGGGAGTCACTGTGAGGGAGGCGCTGTTCTTCAATGTGGAGCAAATTAGTCAAACATTGCTGGAGGTGCAGACGTGTGTTTATTTTACAGTGACGCAGAAAATCTCATTTCACGTCTCTCAATCGTAATTTAAATCAAATATTCTAAGCAAATGCTTCAGATATTACTGCGAAAATTGACGGATATTTCACACGAAATACATTGTAACCACCATCATTAGAATCATCTGCATCATAATCATAGTATTCACCGCCACCACCATTATAATCATTAGTATTATAAATATAATCATTACCATCATCATCACTATCTTTTTAATTTTAATTACCATCATTATAAACATCATTGTAGAGGAAAAGTATAGACGTGTATCATCACTTGGGTTTTCACTTTGCTGTGGAGATGAATCGCTACTTTTCAGTCCTCTGCCTTCCCTACATCTCTGGTCTCTCTAATCTCAACAACTCTCTCCGTTCCTTAGACATCAAACTTACCTTTCGTCAGACTAACACTCTTCGCACTAATCTAGTTCATACCTCCCCTCCCTCCACAGATTCTTCTGGTGTCTACTCTATTTCTTGCTCCTCCTGTCCTCTTCAGTACTTTGGAGAAACTGGCCGATCTCTTTCTGACAGACTCAGGGAGCACAAAAATAGTGTTAGGCTTGCCGACACTAATAATGCTCTTTTCTGTCATGTCAGAGATCACAGTCATCCTATTGATTGGTCTTCTGCTAAAACTGTCTACCCTACGTCCAACTTTCATAGTCGCCGCCTGGTTGAATCCTCCCTTATACACAACTTTTCCTGTATGAATCTTAGCCCTGGCTTTGTCTCTGTTGATGCTTTCCTCTCCCATTACATTGTTAAATGCTCTAAACTTCAGAACACCCGTGACTTAACCTGATTCCTTCCCCTTTCATCTCTTCCCCCTTCTCCTTTTTCTCCTATGGGTTTTCCTTTCTTTCTTTTCTTTTGCCTTGTAGTTGTCCTTTATTTTATTCGCCTTTCCTCCCTCTGTGTTCTCGTCCCACCCTTGCGGGCCGCTAGCCTCATTGCAGTGCTCCTTTCCTAGAATATGACTGTCTTCCACTACTTACTCCATTATTACCCCACTCTCTTGTACCCTTCCCTGTCTGCCTGCCTATAAATACCCCTTCCACCGTCTCTGTGTGTTAGTGTGACTTTGTAAATGGTCCAAGTCGGGCCGAAACGTCGTCGTAAGCTCCTCTCTTTTATATGTGCGGGTTGTGTGTGTACTGTCACCTACCTGGAGGAGTCTACCTGGACGGTGTTCCGGGGCTCAACGCCCCCGAGGCTCGGTCCTTGACCAGGCCTCCTTAAAGTCTCTTTCTTCTATTCGTTACATTTTCAGATCTTTCCTCAAAATTTGTCCTTCTTACTACTGAGGTAAGAGGAAGTATTTCATCCACAACTGCCACCTCCAGTCCACTACTTATTTCTGTCTTGTTAACCGAGAGGCGAGTTCATCTGAGCAGTTAACTGAGCAGTTAACTGAGCAGTTAACCTCTGCACTAACTCCATGGGAGATGCACTGTCGAAGGTATGAGAGTAATACTAATCAACTGAGCCAAGCTGAGCCTGGATAAATCCCCAACCATCCTTCAGCTCTCCCACGTCGTGTCCCACCAGGAACAGATATAACCTGTAGCAGCCACAAGACTGATTAGTCCTGAGTGTTGATAAATGAGACACTTGTGCAACATTTGGGTATCTTTACTCTGGAATCGTTTCGCCAAGCAGTGGCTTCTTCAGTACAGTGCACAGAAAGGTGGAAGAGGAGGAGTTTGAGGTAATCAGTCCCTCAGAATCGAGTCGATGTGGTTTAGTTCATCAATCTCCTTTTGTCAACATTAGTGGACTGAACACACCAACTCCACCTGAGGGACTGATTACCTCGAACTCCTCCTCATCTTCCACCGTTCTCTGCACTGGACTGAAGAAGCCACTGCCTGGCGAAACGTTTTCAGAAAAAAAAGATACCCAGATGTTGCACAATTCTCTCATTTATCAACTTGACAGTTGTGCAAACCATTTATTCACATCTAGAGTGTTGTGTCGACCACTGAGACATGTCTAGTTTACACCCCAGAAGAAGATACCTGAGATGGTTGACTGCTGTGCTACCTGGCTGCTGAGCTTCTGAGTGGCTGACTTCATCTTCAGTCTCTTGAGAGATCCGTACCGAGGTTCCTTTACTCTCAGTGTTGGAACTTTAATTCCTAATTCAACGCTGAGGGTGATGGAACCTGTCTCAGCACCTTCACTGCTGAGACAGGTTCCATCACCTTCAGTGTTGAATTAGGTTCCTTCAACTTCAGTGATGAACACCTTCAGTGTTGGACTGAAGTTCCATCACCCTCATTCTGGGTCTCAGGTTCGAGAAATGCAATTTAAAATTTTCTAAGTGATGGACGCTCATATTTTTTTTTTAATTATATTAGTCCATAATTATTTTATCTTAGATGAGGAATTTCCCATTTCTTTCTTATCTGTTAATAAAGACAATTTAAGATTTTATTTATAATTATGACCACCTATTGGGGAAAATTGCGGGCATTTTTTTCCTTTTCTAATTTTCCATGATTAATATCTTACCATCTTCCTAACAATCATCATTATTGCCATCAGTGCTATATGGCCCTACGGATTTAACTCTCCCCACATTGAAAGTCATAATAGCAGAAATGTTTCAATGAGATGCTTTTGATGCCAGTGAAAAGAGATTCTTAATCCAGGCATCTGGAGCTATAATCTCCTTGTGTCAAATTTTATTCCATCTCATTTTTCAGGCGCTGTATGACCCCTACGAGCTTAGCGCTTCAACATTAATACAATAGTACTCAAAGTAAGATAAACATGGCTGGTCTAATGTACTTAATTCTTCTCCTCCACATACAACGAGCGTTTTCGTACTCTCTACAGTTCTTTGATTTACGAACGAGTTGAACTTTCCCCCCCAAAAAATATATTTTATTATTCTAGGTTAGATTAACATAAATTAACCGATATTTGGGTAAAGTTTACACCAGTACTTACCGGAAGTTATATTCTGTGTTAGAAACTTCCAGTACCTACTGGAAGATTTACAGTGTTGGAAATCAGTGAATGTTGTCTATGTATTGACTTTAAAATAAAAAAAACCTTCTCTCCATCTCTCCTCCGCCAGGTGGAAGCGACCTGACCCGCCTCTCGTAAATTATTGTAATGTAATGGAGCTTATCTGAGGCGAGGCTGCATTTAGTGGGTGCTGCTTAGCATAAGTGACGTAGAATTTGCTTCGCCAGGTTACTGCAATAAAGAATCTACACTACAGTCATAAATATTTTTCTTAGATATTTAGCGAAGTTTTAAAATGTCGATAGGCCATGGCAACATGAATTTTCTGTGTCTATATGTATACGGTCTTACATATATAGTGAAGTTCGGATTCGCCCCTCTTATTTTTTTTCGCAAATATAATTTTTGTTGCCCAGATCTGTAATGGTGGAGGCTTCTCCGTAAAATCCCATTTGCTCTTGTGTATGGGATAAGCCATCCTGACAGATGGTAATTTTGAGGTAATAATAACCGGAGTTCTGCTTGAACGAAACTTTTGAAGCTGTCGTAGCTGCTTGAACGAAACTTTTAAAGCTGTCGTAGCTGCTTGAACGAAACTTTTAAAGCTGTCGTAGCTGCTTGAACGAAACTTTTAAAGCTGTCGTAGCTGCTTGAACGAAACTTTTAAAGCTGTCGTAGCTGCTTGAACGAAACTTTTAAAGCTGTCGTAGCTACTGAACCTTAACCAGAGCTTAACGATATCCTCTTTGCCCTACCGAAGTCTCGCATCTCAGTCTCACAGTTTTCACCACTATATATATAACCCATCTTGCTACCCTATTCTATTATAGAATAAGGCATCAGCACACTGCTGATGTGCCAAATTTTGCTAAATGAAAAAGTGCTTGGTGTCCGCCAACATCTGGTGGACGCTTTCCTGACAATGGGTTGTAAATCACATGTAAACTGGACACTGATACCTACTAGGATGAGTCCTTGGTGGGTGGCTCCTGGTTCCTGGGACCATTACCAGGATAGACGACCCAGCACACCTGTACACTAGATCAGTGGGCTTGATACAAAGGGTGATTATAACCTGACACTTTGACAAGCTCCAGAACTTTAATGACCTCCCACTAACCTGCTACCCGCCGTACACAAATTATAGATTGCTATCAATTTAATGAGCAAGGTAAGGAAAAATATGGCCTTACGTGCTTTCTGGGCATGTTGCTGTCAACCCGGGGTCTCGGTGACTTCGACTGTTGGGTCATGTCAGGACAGGTCCTGATAAATAATAAGAGCTGTAGCCAGTCAGTGCCTGACCAGCCGGGCTGTGGTTCGTACACTGGATTGCGTGCGGCCGGCAGGAACAACATGGTTGATCAGGCCCTGATCCACAGCGAGGCCTGGTCATGGAGCGGGCCCCGGGGGCGTTGACCCCCGGGAACACCCTCCAGGTAGTCTCCAGATATCTGATTATCATATAATTATTGCCATCACCCGAGATATTTTAAGTACCATGTAACGCACACATTCAAGACGCACAGCAACTATTTGAGCCCAAGATAAAGAAATGAGCCAGTTTCTTTTCTCACTAATGAGCTCAGGGAGATGCAACTAATCAGGCTACCCCGGTTGGGAAGTCGTGATCACCCATGTAGTTTCTTTCATGGATCCTTAACGACAGACTTCCTTCAGGGGATTCAAACAAGGTCTGTCCAACCTAAATTGGGCGGCCCAACTTAAGGTACTTTACCAGATTGATGGTGATAGTGAGTGTTAGTTAATCACTCTAAATAAGCCAGAATATCAGTCACTATGACATTCGTAAAACTCAAGAATGCTCAGGACCACAGTAAACAAACTGGGTTTCAGGCGCAGGTCTGACTTGTCACTTAGCACTCTCGTATGGTGGGAAAGAGAGGGATTAAATTCCTCTATACCCCTGCTTGGTTGAAAGGGGTTTAACTATCAAACAGGCTTCTCTCTAGATCACAGGCATCTCAAAACAGAAGGAAGAGGACTCTTACACTATCTCTGCAATATTCTAACATACATGGATTAAAAAATCTCCACAAGGGTGGGAGATGAGAGTTGGTGGGAGAGGTAGGAAAGTTAGTGGATGGGGAAGAGTGTTAGTGGATGGGGGAGGAGAATTGGTGGGGAAGAGTGTTAGCGGGTGGGGGAAGTGGTTTAGGAAGCAAAAAAGAAGTGTGAAAAATGTATCCCCACTTACAAGCCATGTTAGAGTAGAATCACAGACAGTGATGAGCTCATCAGAGCCACAGATACCAACTCCAACTAACAACCTCCCCAACACAAAAAGATATCAAGCTGAAAAAATACAATAAAATACCATTCATTACTGGTCTTCTCACGGAATCAAATGCAGTGCCTGTAGCTCTCACTGAGACACACAAATTACTATTTACGTAATTTAATTTGGACTCCTGGACACAATCTGTTTGGATGTGACAGGAAAAACAAGCAACAAGGGGAAGGGGGTTGGCCTGCTTGTTAAAGAATAATAATAATAATAATAATAATAATAATAATAATAATAATAATAATAATATTTATTTTTACAAGTACATGATACAATTTATGTTTTGGTTACTGGGCAAGTCTGGAGGAATTGTCTCACACGACAGAATTATTAAACCTTTGCAATAAATTTGCCTTAAACCAGCAGACTGCAGGACCGACCAGACTGAGAAACACTATCGACCTCATATTTATCAACAATGAGGACCTGGCCAGGGACATAATGATGTCAAAGACTGCAATTGCAGATCACAACATAATCGGGGTGCAGACTTGTGTGCACAGTGGCCAGGGACAGGGTATCATGATCAGTCATGAAGGTGAATTCAAGAAATTCACTATCAACAAGAACATAAATTGGGATCAAATTAATCATGACGCTGGGAAGACTATTATCTAAAACCATTTTCTCGGGAGAATGAGCTCACTGACGCCCGAAGAATACTCCGGTCACAGACCGGGGGAGTTTACCCCCGGAACTCTCTCCAGGTAAACTCCAGGTAAACACCTACCTCTATGGTAAAAGAGGAAAAGATGCAAACTAGAGAGAGAGAAAGATAAAGAGAGCAAGAGAGAGATGAAGAGAGCAAGAGAGGAGAGAGATAAGAGAGACAGACGCTTCCTCTACATCCGAAGATGATGGATATCAGATCTTCTCAAAGGCAGCATACTCTCGGGAGCAGGAAAGGAAACTAATTGCTTCACATAGGAACCAGGCTAGACAGAGGGAGCACAGCTATAAATGAAATTAGAAGAAATCATAAAAACTTCCTTTAGGCAAAATTCAGGGTAAAAACCTCATCCACCATATAACCAATATTTACAGGAGATGAAGCTAACACTGATGACTGTAAGGAAATGAATGAAATTGAAGTCACAATAGGACTCAATTTTCAGTCAACCACCCATCAGTCTGTAGAATGAAGACCCAAACAAATGTTTCATGAATGAGACTCAAACATCTCCAAAATTTCTGATGCTGCCTTATCCCTAGTTGACTTTGAAGAAGCCATCTATAGCATGCCCATGCATTCTGCCCCAGGACCAGACTCGTGAAACTCCACATTTATCAAAAATTGTAAGAAGCCACTATTCTCAGGTCTTTGTATGTTATGAAGGGGCTTGGACATATATATAGGTGTCATCCCACAGTCATTAAAAACCACCAATATTGTCCCACTTCATAGGTGGCAGTAAAGGAATTGCAAAAAACTATCTTCACACATTATCAAAATCTTCAAATGAGCCCTAAGAAGGAATACCATGGAATTGCAACAAATGTACAATCCAGGACATCATGAATTTAGAGCAGGTCACTCCTACATTTCACAGTTGCTAAACCATTACAACATGGTCTTAGATGCACTAGAAGACCAGCTAAATGCTGAAGCAATGTACACCTATTTCGCAAAAGCGTTCAAAAACTGACCATGGTGTGACAGTGCACAAAATATGTGCAAAAGGAATAACTAGAAAAGTGGGTAGATGGATATTTAAATTCCTAACAAAAAGAACCCAGAAACTAGTAGTAGTAAACAGTGAAGTCGGAGGACGTAACAGTGAAAAGGTATGTTCCCCAAGGCAAATTACTCGTCCCACTTATGTTTCTCATTCTTATACGAAACTTTCTTATAGAATAGGATAGCAACACATTGCGGATGCATCAAGTTTTGTTTAAAAACTCCTATCATTTCTATCTCTCTCGTCTCTAGTTTCCAATGTACCACCACTTTCTTCTTCGCTTTCACTTTCTACCTAGCACTGCCCTCTCTGTTACCCTCCCTTGACCAAAGTGTTTACAGGGAAGTGAGCGGCCATGACACATGACCACAGAGTTTGGCGGTAATGATGGTATAACTGGTTAGTAATGACACTATGGTCAGCCCACCTCACGTATTCCTAGACCTGACCCTCACCACACACACTGACCAGATCACTTTTTAGTGAGTGACTAGTCCACTCTGTGGTGAGTGACCAGGCCTCGCTATGGTGAGCGACCAGGCCTCCCTATGGTGAGCGACCAGGCCTCCCTGTGGTGAGCGACCAGGCCTCCCTGTGGTGAGTGACCAGGCCTCCCTGTGGTGAGTGACCAGGCCTCCCTGTGGTGAGCGACCAGGCCTCCCTGAGGTGAGTGACCAGGCCTCCTGGGGTGAAGAGGAGAGAGAGAATAATAATAACGTCGATGAAATAAAGTCAGTTGACCGAATGAAATCGCTGGCCAACAGATGGCTTCAACTTCACCCTATTTACGTGTCTCATAACGATAAAATGGCTTACAAACGACCTGATTTAGGTTAGAGCTCTTATCTTGTAAATTTGTAAATAAAGGTAGGAACAATTAACCTAACCTTATAAAACTCTCATGTAAGAGAGAGAGAGAGAGATAAAGGAGGGTGAAATGGTTTGAGGGAGACGATAGCGTTAACGGGAGGTACTTAAGTCTACCATTGTCTTTTCTGTTGAAAGCAAATTTAGAATATTTGCCTGATATATCTAGTAATTTATTTTCATTAATAAGATAGATGCCAAGGCTTATCACATATGTTATTATACTATCTCTTTATTCCTCAATAAATAGACAGTCAAGCACATAGTGTTCAAGAAAGTTGTTCTGTAAACATCCGTGACCTCCTTCATGTTATCAATGTAGGCTATAGATCAACATAGGCTTTTAACTACATACCCATGATGTTCACTTTCAAATTTAAGATCTGTTTAAATATTGTTCCTAATGATTTACACAGAGATACCAAAGTTATATTCGACATTTTCCTTTAGGGTACTTTATCTGGCTAACATATCAACTTTATCATAAAGGAGTAATTCGATGTTGGATAAAATCCAAATTAATTGTATATATATATGTCGTGCCGTATAGGTAAAACTGGTCAATTAGCAAGAACTCATTTAAAATTAAATCCTTTCTAAAATTTTCTCTTATACGTTTAAAAATATATATTTTTTTCATTATGTTAATGTAAAAAGTAATAATTTTGTACCAAAAGAACCTTTAGAAAACTTACCTAACCTTATTATAACAAGCGCAATTTAATTTAGCCTAATCGAGCTAAATATATTTTAGATAAGTTTACAATAATTTAATAATAAACAAACTCAATGAAATATATTTTTGTCGTTAGGTTCAAAATGATTTTTGCGAAATTATTGCATACACAAATTTTTGCTTGCTTTATTCGGCAAGAAGAGCGTTGCTATTTAATCCAAAATAGTAAGTTTAACCTACTCGGCATGATATATATATATACATTATATATACATATATATAACTTTGTCCATGGAAGTAAAGAGGGGAATGTATGAGAGTATAGTTATACCAACACTCTTATATGGGTGTGAAGCATGGGTGATGAATGTTGCAACGAGGAGAAGGCTGGAGGCAGTGGAGATGTCATGTCTGAGGTCAATGTGTGGTGTGAATATAATGCAAAGAATTCGGAGTTTGGAAGTTAGGAGGAGGTGCGGGATCACCAAAACTATTATCCAGAGAGCTGAGGAGGGGTTGTTGAGGTGGTTCGGACATGTAGAGAGAATGGAACGAGACAGAATGACTTCGACAGTGTATAAATCTGTAGTGGAGGGAAGGCGGGGTAGGGGTCGGCCTAGGAAAGGTTGGAGGGAGGGGATAAAGGAGGTTTTGTGTGCGAGGGGCTTGGACTTCCAGCAAGCATGTGTGAGCGTATTTGATAGAAGTGAATGGAGACAAATGGTTTTTAATACTTGACGTGCTGTTGGAGTGTGAGCAAAGTAACATTTATGAAGGGATTCAGGGAAACCGGCAGGCTGGACTTGAGTCCTGGAGATGGGAAGTACAGTGTCTGCACTCTGAAGGAGGGGTGTTGATGTTGCAGTTTTATAACTGTAGTGTAAAGCACCCCTCTGGCAAGACAGTGATGGAGTGAATGATGAAATTTTCTTTTTTGGGCCACCCTGCCTTGGTGGGAATCGGCCGATGAGTTTATAAATATATATATATATATATATATATATATATATATATATATATATATACATATCTTGATTCTGGTATTAGCCTTGATAAAAAGAATAAACACATATTTAATTATTAGATCCAGTGTTATCTCAATTTGTGAAACATACTTGTAAATTATTTCCTCTCCATATATGTACGTAAAAGGAAAAACTCTCAATGGGTATTTAATATTTCCTGATCTTCCATTTTCCAGACTGTTAATATAGACTATTACCCATAACATATGACTGCGTTATAGTCAAGTTGAATTGCCTTTTTACCATTTAGATTTGGATATAAAGTTTGGTTACGAGCAGTTAAGTGAGGCCCAGCTTAGCAACACTGCCCTCTGGTTTATGTTAGTTACTGCTCCATATAGAAAATGGAGGTGTAATGTTAGATTTCCTGCACTGAAATTGGTATGCTAGTTTTAAGGAGTAGAAAATGGGATGCTAGTAGTACGTATAATGGTTTGAAAAAGGGATGTTAGCGCAATACATAGAAAATTGAATATTAATCAAAATGTAGAAAATGGGATGGTAATTTCATGGTGTAAAAAAAGGGATGTTGATTTATGGCAAAAACATATATTAATGTTAACAGTCTTTTAACTCACCGGATATTTAAACGTATTCAACTAATTTGATGTTGACATTAAAATATTGAGAAAGGATAATTATAAGTCTATTACTACGCAGTTATTCTAAAGGTTGTTAGCTGTTGATGGTTGTGGTAGCATCGTCCTGGCCACTGCAACTGAGTGATCCTCATCATGAAGCAAGTGTTTGAGAACATCGAGCAGATAACTGCAGCAGTTTTAGACTGTCATTTGTTCTCAGTTATCATAACATTAATAGTAGACAATACCAACAAACTGGTGAATTAGACACGTGTGTAACATCTAGGTATGTTTATTTTGAAGACGTTAAAGCAACAAGTGGCTTTACTGACTCAATACGGCGCTTATGAAGACTAACTTGGTGAATATGTTTTCCAAGGCTGAGGGACTCAAGGTTGAGGGACTCAAGGTGGAGGGACTCAAGGTTGAGGGACTCAAGGCTGAGGGACTCAAGGCTGAGGGACTCAAGGCAGAGGGACTGATTACTGGAGAATATACGGTTTCCTCCTGTTCATGTTGTCTTATACTGTTCGCAATTATTAAGCTCTGTTCAGAACTGATAAAACCACTGGTTAGCGAAGCGTCTTCAAAATATAGATGCCCAGGTCTTACACGTGTGTCTAATTCACTAATTCCAAAATACGTGGCTAAAAAAAATCGAGTATGAAGTTCAATTGGTAGCGTTCCCGGCTCACATTCTGAGGGTCCGTGGTTCGATCCTCGGTACGGGTGGAAATGTTGGGCGTGTTTCCTAGAACAGGGGCTTCTGTTCACCAAGCAATATGTAGGCAACTGGGTCTTGGTCGACTGTTGTGGGTCTTTTCCCAGGGAAAGGGGGGTTGGGAAGGGGAGGGAGAGGGGGAGGGGGGGAGGTGTTACAGTAGAGAGAGCTGAGGTAAGATAACAGCTTAAGTCAAGTAAGATTTATCAGGAAACAGGACAATTGTTTCCTGATGACCTGCCACTGGAACTCGAGCTTTTGGTCATCTGACCGAGGCCTTCCACTGGCTTACCGTTCCACCCCTTTAAAAATTAATATTTGTATATAAACTGTATATAACCAAAAATACTAATATTAATTTTTAATGGGGTGGGCCAGGAAGTAGCAGAAGGCCTCGGTCAGTATGTATTGATTTAAAATATAATTTCGTATTTAATATAACATACAAGTATGCACTAATTAATTATGCAGTTTCACATTTTATGTAAAAAAATTGCAATTGTGTTATGATTTAATGGGCAGTTTTATATTTATGTAACAGAAAATATTGAATGTGTAACATAGATATGTGTGGTGTACGTCTCTCAGTGTAAATACACTGTTTACTCTAATCTCTACTTTAGGGATTAAAATATTTTTGACCTATTCGGTACGACATATAAGCCCAATTAACCAACTGGCCAAAATATGTGATGGTTAGTTAAGCGGTTTCCTCTTCATATCTTACACCTACCTTCCTCCTCATCAAGTCACAAGTGTGTACTGATTTATTACTCAGTGTTATATTTTATGTAACAATGAAGGTGGTTGTATTTGATCATTGCCTCAAGTATTCCAAGTTAAGGTGAACGACCGCAGCGGAAACTGAATATAATGTCATTTTTCCATCAGTCTAATTGAATTCAGACCAAAAAAAAAAAAAGACTTAATTCTTAAGTAAGTGGATTGATGCAATGCTGTTCATCTTCTTTACTGTGAATTTTAGCTGCGGGAGTCTTGCTTATCAACTGATGTTCTCTTTGAATTATTTATAGCGATGTGAAATATTTGCTGGAAATTTGTGCTCTTAATTAAATTTACTGAATGGCCGCTGTCTGTCTATCTCTTTGTCTCTGTCTCTGTCTATTTCTCTGTCTCTGTCTGTCTGTCTGTCTATCTCTCTGTCTCTGTCTGTCTCTCTATCTGTCTGTCTATCTCTCTGTATCTGTCTCTGTCTGTGTCTGTCTCTCTCACTCTATCACCTATCTTGCTGGTAAACACACACATTTATATAAATAATATATATATATATATATATATATATATATATATATATATATATATATATATGTCGTACCGAATAGGTAAAACTTGCTATTTTGGCTTAATAAATAGCAACACCCTTCTTGCCGAATAAGGCAAGCGAAAAATTGTGTATGCAGTATTTTGGCAAAACTCATTCTGAACCTAACGAAAAAAAATGCATTTCATTGTGTTTGTTTATTATTAAATTATTGTAAACTTATCTAAAATATATTTAGTTGGATTAGGCTAAATTAAATTGCGCTTGTTATAATAAGGTTAGGTAAGTTTTTTGAGGTTCTTTTGGTACAAAATTATTAATTTTTACATTAACATAAATGAATATAATATATGTTTAAGCGTATAAGACAAAAGTTTAGAAAGGACTTAATTTTAAATGAGTTTTTGCTAATTGACCAGTTTTACCTATTCGGCACGACACATATATACTTTGCTCTGGCAAAGAAGCACGATGTATATACGCATAAGCATATTTGAGCATACACATACAAACATACGTACATTCTTGTCTACATACTTGCAATTGAGCATATATAAGCAGGAGAAGCGTATTCATATCACAGTCTGGGCAGCTTCTACAACACTCCATGACTAATGTGGGCACATGTCACCTTCACTACTCTCACGCCCACGTCTACAACATGTCACCTTCACTACTCTCAAGCCCACGTCTACAACATGTCACCTTCACTACTCTCACGCCCACGTCTACAACATGTCACCTTCACTGTCGTGTCAGTATCATATATACACTTGTGTAGTGTATCTTTCCTTTTATACAGCTGGTCCCTTTGCGTGTGACGTCACGATACCCGCTGACGTCAGAGGCTGTGCACATGCGCTGAGCCTCTGACGTCAGCGGGTACCGTGACGTCACAGCAAAGGACCAGCTTAAAGGAAGATACACTACACAAGTGTATTATGATACTGACACGACAGCTCGGCCATGTTATCGTATGACGTCTCGGCATACTATACAACTCTATAGACTGAACAGACAGGTGGTACTGGATGAATCTATACAATAGCAAACACATTATAACTTTGAACTGATCAAGATTAATCTTACTCTCGCACTTCTTGAGTTAATGGTACTTAAGAGAAATTTAATGGATCTAGATATAACGGATTACATATAAATTACAATTTGCAAATTTGATCGATCAATGGATGTGTATTCATGCACTCTTCGGCTTCTGAGGAAGAATAAATATTTACAGGGAAGAAGTTTTAACAGGAAAGATAAACTCGGCTAACATGGGTTATACTGTTAAAACTCAGAACTCAGAGAGAACTTGAACACACAACAATCTTGCTAGATACTGGAAATCTAATAACAAAACACACAGTCAATAATTCGGTTCTAAACTGGATTTTCTAATTTTCTATCTTTAGCTCACGACTTATAATCACTTTCCTACTGGAGGAATGAACAACTCGGTTTTGATTAACTTATAATCACTTTCCTACTGGAGGAATAAACAGGCTCGGTGGAGTGGATGGATCCTCCCCGGTTGAAATAGTTAGCTCAATGACACAAAGTATGAGCAAAGGAGAACGGTTCTCACTATCTCTTACTGCAGGTAAGAATTACTCGACACACGACACTTTACTCTGCAAAGGCTTACTGTCAACTGGAAGGAACACTATCTAGAACACGAGGGACAACAACTGGCACTCTAGTAAGTACACTAGCAACAGAAACGGCTTTCTGCAATTGCTTTTGCATCAGCGAGAGATGCTATAACTCATTCAAATAGTCTTTCTTCAACAAAGCGTCCCCTGGAGAGGAACTACTACTTGAACTAGCAACATTGCAAGGATAGACTCAGTACTCAAGGCGGTCCGGGATACCTCCGGTACCCTAGGCATCTGAACGCTATCTTGCATGCAAGATATTGTAGGGGCTGAATTCCAGACAGGAGTGACAGTAATACTAGTGCCTTGATCGCTCGGCTACGTTAATAAGTGAAACACATACTTTCTACAAGAACTAATCTGAACTTCACATTCCGCATCACTCTGGCAATTCTCTGATACAAGCTGGAAGAACAAACACATTGTTCAAAGGCTAGAGACTGTCTTTCAGTCATTAAGGGACTATGAGGGCTGTTTACTGACTCATTATCATTATGGCGCAGAATGGCAATACACACAGTATTATCGCACATGGTTACCAGAACTTCAATTCCTCGACTGGCAGCAAACACATTACTACTTAACTTTACTTGAGACATGACTGAGCAATTAAACGAGAATCGAATTGAAACAGAATTTTACACAAGTATATGGCACAATATAGCTTAACTGATAGTAATTATTAACTATTCTGCATGAGTAACACGGATAATAGCACAATAACACTAAAGAAAAGATAACTCACTGGAAATTGACTTGGCAAGAAAATTCAACACACTAAGATAAAACAATCTAGCTTTAACTTGAACAGCAAAATGAGTTTTCTTTTCTTTAAATATCAACAAAATTGCAACACAATAAAAAGAATTAAATACACAATTAATTAAAAGAATTCAATAATGCTTATGGCACTAGCAACAATCTGATAAAACAATTCGGTAGAATTGTTCACTGGCAATAAATGAAAGTAACTTTACTGCTTGTATCACTAGGAGTTCACTGGAATAATTACTTATTACTCTTAGGAAATGACAAGTTACTAGAGCAATTAAACACAACAAAATTGATAAAACAAGGTGAATACTGGCCAATTTACTTTACACAAAATCAATTTCAGGAATGACTGATTGAAAAAAAAATTCTCACTGGGGTAAATTATTTTCACACAACACAAAGATATTAGAAATAAAATAGTTTGAACACTCTTACTCTTAATTTCAAGCAAAGCAAGGTAACTCAAGCCCACGTCTACAACATGTCACCTTCACTACTCTCACGCCCACGTCTACAACATGTCACCTTCACTACTCTCACGCCCAGGTCTACAACATGTCACCTTCACTACTCTCATGCCCACGTCTACAACATGTCACCTTCACTACTCCCACGCCCACGTCTACAACATGTCACCTTCACTACTCTCAAGCCCACGTCTACAACATGTCACCTTCACTACTCTCATGCCCACGTCTACAACATGTCACCTTCACTACTCTCACGCCCACGTCTACAACATGTCACCTTCACTACTCTCACGCCCACGTCTCACATGTCACCTTCACTACTCTCAGCCCACGTCTACAACATGTCACCTTCACTACTCAAGCCCACGTCTACAACATGTCACCTTCACTACTCTCAAGCCCACGTCTACAACATGTCACCTTCACTACTCTCATGTCCACGTCTACAACATGTCACCTTCACTACTCTCACGCCCACGTCTACAACATGTCACCTTCACTACTCTCAAGCCCACGTCTACAACATGTCACCTTCACTACTCTCACGCCCAGGTCTACAACATGTCACCTTCACTACTCTCATGCCCACGTCTACAACATGTCACCTTCACTACTCCCACGCCCACGTCTACAACATGTCACCTTCACTACTCTCAAGCCCACGTCTACAACATGTCACCTTCACTACTCTCATGCCCACGTCTACAACATGTCACCTTCACTACTCTCACGCCCACGTCTACAACATGTCACCTTCACTACTCTCACGCCCACGTCTACAACATGTCACCTTCACTACTCTCAAGCCCACGTCTACAACATGTCACCTTCACTACTCTCAAGCCCACGTCTACAACATGTCACCTCCACTACTCTCAAGCCCACGTCTACAACATGTCACCTTCACTACTCTCATGTCCACGTCTACAACATGTCACCTTCACTACTCTCAAGCCCACGTCTACAACATGTCACCTTCACTATCACGCCCACGTCTACAACATGTCACCTTCACTACTCTCATGCCCACGTCTACAACATGTCACCTTCACTACTCTCACGCCCACGTCTACAACATGTCACCTTCACTACTCTCATGCCCACGTCTACAACATGTAACCTTCACTACTCTCACGCCCACGTCTACAACATGTCACCTTCACTACTCTCATGCCCACGTCTACAACATGTCACCTTCACTACTCTCAAGCCCACATCTACAACATGTCACCTTCACTACTCTCAAGCCCACGTCTACAACATGTCACCTTCACTACTCTCATGTCCACATCTACAACATGTCACCTTCACTACTCTCATGCCCACGTCTACAACATGTCACCTTCACTACTCTCCAGCCCACGTCTACAACATGTCACCTTCACTACTCTCCAGCCCACGTCTACAACATGTCACCTTCACTACTCTCCAGCCCACGTCTACAACATGTCACCTTCACTACTCTCCAGCCCACGTCTACAACATGTCACCTTCACTACTCGCACGCCCACGTCTCACTGACGTAAACAAGTGGAGTCAGCCCATTCACAATTTAATATGAATGAGCGACAAAGACTGATACAATGTTAATACAAAATCGTTTGTGGCGAGAAACATTTTAGTGAATGACTGTATGTTAGTCTCCTAGTGAAGAGCAATTTTGGCAAAATAGAGCTTTATCAACTCAGTGACTTCATACAACTCTACACAGAGCGAAATATGTCGGCAGTACGATGTTGTGGTTGCTAGAATATTGTTCCTCTAAATAGTTTGTCAGTTTCCCCCCCCCCATTGTGGCCTAACCAACTGCAGGAGGAGGAGGAGGAGGTGTTGATTCACCGGGAATTCTCCCGGCCCGGGTCTTTACCAGATGGCGACCCGGCTCCGGCTCCCTGGCTCGGGAGTGTCAGAGACTTATGTCGTCCATGGGAGGGGATACCCCTCATCGGCGGGACCAACTGGCCCCAGGCCTAGCCACATTCCCCACCAGCACGAGGCATGGAGGTAGATAGATGCTGGGCCTCTTGGTCTGCCACCTTCCCTAACGGGAAGGGCAGGCTTACGAGCTGCAGATGGTAGCAAGCTCCAGCCTTGGCACCTACCCTGCCCTAGAAGGGCTGGGCATGGTGATCGACCAACCAACTGCATTTTTAGTCTTTGGGTCTCCTTCGCTATGTTACAGATTTAATTGCGACCATTAATTTTATGGAACTGTAAGACCAATGTCTACGGTCTTGGATATCCTAACACGATTACTTCAGTGATTTTTGGAGTTGTAAAAATGTCATTTTTTTTGCATAAATTTGATGTGATCTGTTTTATATCAAATTTATCTGTTCCTAATCCTAAATGCTTTCAGATTTGAATACATAACTTTTATAAAATTTTGTATGATTTAGGAGGTTTGTATTTAGTGGTTTATGAAGCAAATGAATATTTCTGGATGGATCGGTTGGTTAGTTAATGGATTTAAAGGCTGTCGACTAGGCGAGGATTTTAAGGCTGCAAGTAACTTGTTCTCCACCAGACAAAAATAACTGGAAACAAAAAATACAAAATGCAAACACTCGGATATTTTATTGGATAAGTATCAGTCCTGGAGCCTCATGTCACCCCAAATATGTCACCCCAAATTGAGTGACCAAAGTCCCAGGATAGAAATTTTCGGTAAATATGTCCCAGTGTTTGCAGTTTTTCTTTTCCAACAAACTGTCGGTGGAAAACTCAAGGTTCTATATATATATGTGTGTGTGTGTACTCACTTGTTGTTGCAGGGGTCGAGACATAGCTCCTGGCCCCGCCTCTTCACTGGCCGCTACTGGGTCACTCTCTGCGCCATGAACTTTATCATACCTCTTCTTAAAGCTATGTATGGAACCTGCCTCAACTACATCGCTTCCCAAACTATTCCACTTCCCGACCACTCTGTGACTGAAGAAATACTTCCTAACATCCCTGTGATTCATCTGAGTCTTCAACTTCCAACTGTGACCCCTTGTTGCTGTGTCCCATCTCTTAAACATTCTGTCCCTGTCCACCTTGTCAATTCCTCTCAGTATTTTATATGTCGTTATCATGTCCCCCCTATCTCTCCTCCTCCAATGTCGTCAGGTCGATTTCCCTTAACCTCTCCTCGTAGGACATACCCCTTAGCTCCGGGACTAGTCTTGTTACGTGCTTGGCTAGGTGTGGGTTCCAAACTGGTGCTGCATACTCCAATATGGGCCTAACGTACACAGTGTACAGGGTCCTGAACGCTTCCTTATTAAGATGTCGGAATGCTGTTCTTAGGTTTGCTAGGCGCCCGTATGCTGCAGCAGTTATTTGGTTGATGTGCGCCTCAGGAGATGTGCCTGGTGTTATACTCACCCCAAGATCTTTTTCCTTGAGGGAGGTTTGTAGTCTCTGGCCCCCTAGACTGTACTCCGTCTGCGGTCTTCTTTGCCCTTCCCCAATCTTCATGACTTTGCACTTGGTGGGGTTGAACTCCAGGAGCCAATCGCTGGACCAGGCTTTCAGCCTGTCCAGATCCCTTTGTAGTTCTGCCTGGTCCTCGTCCGATTGAATTCTTCTCATCAACTTCACATCATCTGCAAACAGGGAGACTTCGGAGTCTATTCCTTCCTTCATGTCGTTCACAAATACCAGAAACAGCACCGGTCCTAGGACTGTTCCCTGTGGCACCCCGCTCGTTACAGGTGCCCACTCTGACACCTCACCACGTACCATGACTCGCTGTTGTCTTCCGGACAGGTATTCCCTGATCCATTGCAGAGCCTTCCCTGTTATTCCTGCCTGTGTCAAACGCCTTCTTAAAGTCCAAGAAAATGCAGTCTACCCACCCCTCTCTCTCTTGTCTTACTGCCGTCACCCTGTCATAGAACTCCAGTAGGTTTGTAACGCAGGTTTTCCCATCCCTGAAACCATTCTGGCTGTCGTTGATAAGCTCGTTTCTTTCTAGGTGCTCCACCACTCTTCTCCTGATAATCTTCTCCATTACCTTGCATACTATACATGTCAATGAAACTGGTCTGTAGTTTAGTGCTTCGTGTCTGTCTCCTTTTTTAAGAATTGGGACTACATTTGCTGTCTTCCATACCTCAGGTAGTCGCCCTGTTTCGATGGATGTGTTGAAGATTGTTGTTAGTGGTACACATAGCGCCTCTGCTCCCTCTCTCAGGATCCATGGAGAAATGTTATCCTGCCCCATCGCCTTTGAGGTATCTAGCTCGCTTAGCAGCCTCTTCACTTCCTCCTCAGTTGTATGTATTGTGTCCAGCACCTGATGGTGTACCCCGCCTCTCCGCCTTTCTGGAGGCCCTTCTACCTCCTCTGTGAACACTTCTTTGAATCTTATGTTGAGCTCCTCACACACTTCGCGGTCATGGCTTGTGACCTCCCCTCCTTCCTTCCTCAGCCTATGTCATTCTCGTATTGTCTTTGGGCCTCCCTTCTCACCTGCGCATACTCGTTTCTGGCTCTACGACTGCTCTCCTTATTTTCCTGGGTCCTTTGCCTTCTATACTTCTTCCATTCCCTAGCACACTTGGTTTTGGCTTCCCTGCACCTTTGGGTGAACCATGGGCTCATCCTGTTTTTTTCGTTATTCCTGTTACCCTTGGGTACAAACCTCTCCTTGCATATATTTGTCATGTATTCCATCATCTCGTTTACTGACTTCCCTGCTAGCTCCTTGTCTCACTGAACTCCATGCAGGAAGTTCTTCATGCCTACACAGTCTCCTTTCTTGTAGTTTGGCTTTGTTCGTCCGGCCCTTCCTGCTTCTCCATCCACTTGTAGCTCTACTATGTATTCGAAGTGTGTGTGTGTGTGTGTGTGTGTGTGTGTGTGTGTGTGTGTGTGTGTGTGTGTGTGTGCGTGCGGTAAAGGGTAGGATGCTCACATTTTTAAGAAAATATTTCATAAAATTCTGTAATATCAAAAAATATTAATGGGAGATCCCTCCTTCGATCGTTCTGCGTTCGTACATATTATATGTAGTTGTGTTAAATTTTGTTGGTAAGGGTACGCAGTTTTAGGCTTTTTTCTTTTTATAGGAATATTCATAAACGCAGAGCTGGACCATGATCCGCTAAGCCCTATAGTTTCATACTTGTTATGGATGACTTAATTGACTTTGTGATTGGTTTATAGTATAGGTGTTGACCCCGCACTAACTGAATGTGGTAAGCGGGAGGGAAGACTCTGCCAGCCTCCGCCCTGATCCGCTCCCTGATAACTTCACAAGCTCTGCTAATATATTAAAGGTTGGATTATTTTGTTCTTGAAGTCACTTGAAAAATATCGAATAAGTTGCCGAAATATTTAATATTAGGGACACCACACTAGTTCCAACAGACTTATATAAGAGAACACTAAACTTGTTCCAGCAGACTTACTGGAGGAACACTACACTAAACTTGTTCCAGCAGACTTACTGGAGGAACACTAAACTTGTTCCAGCAGACTTACTGGAGGAACACTAAACTTGTTCCAGCAGACTTACTGGAGGAACACTGCACTAGTTCAAGCAGACTTACTGGAGGAACACTACACTTGTTCCAGCAGACTTACTGGAGGAACACTACACTAGTCCCAGCAGACTTACTGGAGGAACACTACACTAGTTCCAGCAGACTTACTGGAGGAACACTACACTAGTTCCAGCAGACTTACTGGAGGAACACTACACTAGTTCCAGCAGACTTACTGGAGGAACACTAAACTAGTTCCAGCAGACTTACTGGAGGAACACTACACTAGTCCCAGTAGACTTACTGGAGGAACACTACACTAGTTCCAGCAGACTTACTGGAGGAACACTACACTAGTTCCAGCAGACTTACTGGAGGAACACTACACTGGTTCCAGCAGACTTACTGGAGGAACACTACACTAGTTCCAGCAGACTTACTGGAGGAACACTACACTAGTTCCAGCAGACTTACTGGAGGAACACTACACTAGTTCCAGCAGACTTACTGGAGGAACACTACACTAGTTCCAGCAGACTTACTGGAGGAACACTACACTAGTTCCAGCAGACTTACTGGAGGAACACTACACTAGTTTCAGCAGACTTACTGGAGGAACACTAAACTAATTCCAGCAGACTTACTGGAGGAACACTACACTAGTTCCAGCAGACTTACTGGAGGAACACTACACTAGTTCCAGCAGACACTAACTGCAGGAATGTTTTCTCTTTGTTTATGTTATATGTTTATTTGAGTCTAGCAGAGGCAACCTGCTGGAGCCTCCCACCTCAGGAGTCACCAGCACTCAAGGAATAATTCTGTCCGAGTTGAGTTATATCACTGTGTCGTTCCTGTCAGAGCATTGTAAAGCTCTGGCAGGTTGAAGTCCCGTAAAACTATGAGAAACAAAAGACTGCTCCGAGACCTGGTCGCAGGGGCGGTGACTCCCAAAAATTATCAGAGGTCAACAGGAAGTGAGTCTGCTGGAGCTAGTGTAGTGTTCCTCTAATGAGTCTGCTGGAGCTAGTGTAGTGTTCCTTCAGTGAGTCTGCTGGAGCTAGTGTAGTGTTCCTTCAGTGAGTCTGCTGGAGCTAGTGTAGTGTTCCTTCAGTGAGTCTGCTGGAGCTAGTACAGTGTTCCTTCAGTGAGTCTGCTGGAGCTAGTGTAGTGTTCCTTCAGTGAGTCTGCTGGAGCTAGTGTAGTGTTCCTTCAGTGAGTCTGCTGGAGCTAGTGTAGTGTTCCTTCAGTGAGTCTGCTGGAGCTAGTACTGTGTTCCTTCAGTGAGTCTCCTGGAGCTAGTGTAGTGTTCCTTCAGTGAGTCTGCTGGAGCTAGTGTAGTGTTCCTTCAGTGAGTCTGCTGGAGCTAGTACAGTGTTCCTTCAGTGAGTCTGCTGGAGCTAGTGTAGTGTTCCTTCAGTGAGTCTGCTGGAGCTAGTGTAGTGTTCCTTCAGTGAGTCTGCTGGAGCTAGTACTGTTTTCCTTCAGTGAGTCTCCTGGAGCTAGTGTAGTGTTCCTTCAGTGAGTCTGCTGGAGCTAGTGTAGTGTTCCTTCAGTGAGTCTGCTGGAGCTAGTACAGTGTTCCTTCAGTGAGTCTGCTGGAGCTAGTGTAGTGTTCCTTCAGTGAGTCTGCTGGAGCTAGTGTAGTGTTCCTTCAGTGAGTCTGCTGGAGCTAGTGTAGTGTTCCTTCAGTGAGTCTGCTGGAGCTAGTGTAGTGTTCCTTCAGTGAGTCTGCTGGAGCTAGTCAGTGTTCCTTCAGTGAGTCTGCTGGAGCTAGTGAGTGTTCCTTCAGTGAGTCTGCTGGAGCTGGTGTAGTGTTCCTTCAGTGAGTCTGCTGGAGCTAGTGTAGTGTTCCTTCAGTGAGTCTGCTGGAGCTAGTGTAGTGTTCCTTCAGTGAGTCTCCTGGAGCTAGTGTAGTGTTCCTTCAGTGAGTCTGCTGGAGCTAGTACAGTGTTCCTTCAGTGAGTCTGCTGGAGCTAGTGTAGTGTTCCTTCAGTGAGTCTGCTGGAGCTAGTACAGTTTTCCCTTCAGTGAGTCTGCTGGAGCTAGTGTAGTGTTCCTTCAGTGAGTCTGCTGGAGCTAGTGTAGTGTTCCTTCAGTGAGTCTGCTGGAGCTAGTGTAGTGTTCCTTCAGTGAGTCTGCTGGAGCTAGTACAGTGTTCCTTCAGTGAGTCTTGGAGCTAGGTAAGTGTTCCTTCAGTGAGTCTGCTGGAGCTAGTGAGTGTTCCTTCAGTGAGTCTGCTGAGCTAGTGTAGTGTTCCTTCAGTGAGTCTGCTGGAGCTAGTGTAGTGTTCCTTCAGTGAGTCTGCTGGAGCTAGTGTAGTGTTCCTTCAGTGAGTCTGCTGGAGCTAGTGTAGTGTTCCTTCAGTGAGTCTGCTGGAGCTAGTACAGTGTTCCTTCAGTGAGTCTTTTGGAGCTAGTGTAGTGTTCCTTCAGTGAGTCTGCTGAAGCTAGTACAGTGTTCCTTCAGTGAGTCTGCTGAAGCTAGTGTAGTGTTCCTTCAGTGAGTCTGCTGAAGCTAGTGTAGTGTTCCTTCAGTGAGTCTGCTGGAGCTAGTGTAGTGTTCCTTCAGTGAGTCTGACTGAGGAAGAAGACTGGTTGGGTTGTTAACCCAGAGGGTTAACAATCCAGGATTTCATCAGGATTTTCACATCACCTACTTGGTATTCTACTTCAATCAAATACAGAGAATAGATTGAAGGCAGCAGAAGTGACGAAGTCAAGATGATATTATCAGTCCAAGAGAACTTTAGGAAGAGCTTTGCCAGAGTGCAGAACTCTGGTTGGACGAGTTGAGGTATGGACAGCCCAGAGTGTGTCTGGTCCAAGTGAGGTGGATTTCTGGTCGGCTTGTGGTTTAAGAGTGAGAAGAATTCCCTATGTACTAGTACCAGTCCCCCTTTGGTAATAATTCACATACGCACAGTCTTATAACATGCAATCTTTATTTCCTAAGATTATTGTGTGAAGTGTAAGGTAAAAGTGTACACCCCCCTCCCCCCTCTCTCATTTATATATTCAGTAACTGTAGCCATTTTGTCCATTTTGATTTTACCCTCGTGTGTCATCCCTACCTTATATACCATTACTGGATAACTAAGGAAAAACTAATACTGATTTGGCAAGGAGTTATCTTAACTAATAGGAAGTTTTGGTATGATGGATAATACCACATGCGGAAGTAAGGTAAAGGAATAGTGGATGTGTGTTTAACGAACTTGTACAGCGGACATATATCGAATCTAGTCGGGGATGGGGGATATATATAATATATATATATACCCAGTATTGGCATACACGAAGCAAGTAGTGTTCTCACAATACAAAATCATTTTATCACTTGTGTTTAGCTGCTGACTTCCTCAGCAGCTGCCTCATTAAGGAGGACCTCATAAAAACACTGACGACCTCAGCAAAACATATTTCACATTGATTATCAACAGGAAATAATTTTATGTGGGAAGTTTAAGGCTGTTTAGTGGTTAGATTGTGTGCACGCAGATGCGTGCACACCACACACACACATAGGCTACAGGCCTGGTCCAGCAATTGGCTCCTGGAGTTCAACCCCACCAAGTGCAAAGTCATGAAGATTGGGGAAGGGCAAAGAAGACCGCAGACGGAGTACATTCTAGGGGGCCAGAGACTACAAACCTCAATCAAGGAAAAAGATCTTGGGGTGAGTATAACACCAGGTACATCTCCTGAGGCGCACATCAACCAAATAACTGCTGCAGCATACGGGCGTCTAGCAAACCTAAGAACAGCATTCCGACATCTTAATAAAGAATCGTTCATGACCCTGTACACTGTGTACGTTAGGCCCATATTGTAGTATGCAGCACCAGTTTGGAACCCACATCTAGCCAAGCACGTAAAGAAGCTAGATAAAGTGCAAAGGTTTCCAACAAGACTAATCCCGGAGCTAAGGGGTATGTCCTACGAGGAGAGGTTAAGGGAAATCGACCTGACGACACTGGAGGACAGGAGAGATAGGGGGGACATGATAACGACATATAAAATACTGAGAGGAATTGACAAGGTTGACAGAGACAGAATGTTCCAGAGATGGGACACAGTTGGAAGTTGAAGACTCAGATGAATCCCAGGGATGTTAGGAAGTATTTCTTCAGTCACAGAGTGGTCGGGAAGTGGAATAGCTTGGGAAGCGATGTAGTGGAGGCAGGTTCCATACATAGCTTTAAGAAGAGGTATGATAAAGCTCATGGTGCAGGGAGAGTGACCCAGTAGCGGCCAGTGTAGAAGGCGGGGCCAGGAGCTATGTCTCGACCCCTGCAACCACAACTAGGTGAGTACAACTAGGTGAGTACACACACACACACACACACACACAGGAAGCAGGATCCATCCATTGCTTTAAGAAGAGGTATGATAAAGCTCATGAAGCAGGGAGAGTAACCAAATAGCAACCAGTGAAGAGACGGGGACAAGAGCTATAAATCGACCCCCGCAACCACCATTAGGTGAGTACAATTAGGTGAGTATACCCACACACATTCCCATCATCTTAGCCTCATTATCTATCATGTGTTTGAGACATACACATCCTGTTTAAATTTAATGTCCCCTGTTTTGCGTCAGTCATTGGTAACAAACGAGGGTGATTAAGCAGCTCTTTACCAGAGCAGTTCCTGTTTGAGGTTAGTGCGTGCCCTGTTTTGAGCTGCGTGTGTCACTTGTGTCACACGTGGTGAACAAGATATTATCATGACCAGGTGTGTGTGTGGGAGGGGGGTATACCTATTTGTATTCTCCAATTAAGATGAGACAACTAGTCCTTCAGCTTTCCAGCACTTATACATACAAGACAGTGGAAGATTAGGCAATCAGTCCTTCATCCTGATGGGCGGGACACACTAGTGGAAATCATCGTGTCTAAGAGTTGGGTCAGACCTTAGCAAGTAAGTGATTTGCTGTGTACCAAGATTCCATGGTATCAGACACACCAACACCAGGGACTGACTACCTTATCTTCTACTGCTTTCTGTGTATAATACTGCAGGGTTGAGGGACTGATTACCACATTTACTGTTCACTCCTCATATGTTTTCATATAATAATAGGTGTGAAAAGTCAAGATACAGAGGGAGCCCTTGGTTGAACCAGAGCTCCAGAGACTACAGGAAGGTGCAAAAGAATCATGGAAAAAAGTACAGAACACGGTTAATGGCAAAGAATAGGGAGGCAAGCAAAATAACAAGAAATAAATATGCAAAGGGAAAGATGCCGTACGTCAGTGTGTAAAGCAGCAAAGATCAAATCAGAGCCGAAATTACTACATATTCACACCAGGAGGAAGATGACTGTAATAAAAACTGTAATAAGGATGAAGAGGGAGGAGGGGGACTCACAGAAGATTATAGAGAAGTTTACGAGGAATTAAGCAGAAGATTTAAGGAGGTGTTCACTGACGAAACATAGATGGTGACACAATGATGGGCTGAAATGGCTGTTCAGCATATATTTATAATGCATAGAGTTCGTGTATCAAATATGGAAATAATGGCTGTACTAAAATATTTAGATACATTAAAAGCCATGGACCCTGATGACATATCACCATGGATACCGAAAGAAGGACTGGAAGAACTGTATGAACCTATAGCAATGATATATAACATGTCCCTGGAGACGAGAAACGTACAGGACAGCAGGAAAACTGCAAATGGGATCCCTTATACAAGCAGCGGAAAAGACAAGAAGCACTGAATTATAGGCCAGTATCACTGACATGTATACCATGCAAAGTGTAGGAAAAGATCATCAAGAAAAAGATTGGTTGAACATCTAGAAAGTTGGGACCTGTTTTACAGGGAACCCAGCATTTATTTAGGGAAGGTAAGTCTTGTCTCACTAACCTACTCGAAGTCAACGACAGAATAACGGAAATCAAGTAAGAAAGACAAGGATGGGATGACTGCATATTCTTTGGCCAGGAACCAATAATGGCGATGATTGTCGTTAAAGAAACTGACCAGAAGCTGACACTCGACCCTCGCAAGAGCACATGGACGAGTACAACTAAGTGAGCGAACACACACACACACACACATACACACACACACATACACACACACACACACACACACACACACACAGCCTCCCTGACATCGGCCATTTGTCAGCGGGTTCTAAGCGGATTTAATTTATTGGCAACGTTTCTTCCTGCTTAAAGGTGTAGAAGGGAAAGGAAGGAGCAGGGAGGCAGAGGGCGAAGCAATATGGGGAATAAGAGAGAGAGAGAGAGAGAGAGAGAGAGAGAGAGAGAGAGAGAGAGAGAGAGAGAGAGAGAGAGAGTAATGGATTAGGAATGGGCAGTGAATAAGTGATAGACAGTGTTAATTACCTCGATGCTTGGATTTTATGAGCAGAGAAGATACGTAGTGTTGGATAAAGACTTTATATTATAACAGTACACCACATATTTTTTTTAAATCCAATTTTTTATTTTTTTGCTGTAAATATTTTTTTCCAGGAAACTGATCCATAAAAAAAAATCGTAAACTTTTATACATTGTGCAAGAGAGGCAGTGTTGCTGAGCAACAGTGTGCAAGAGAGGCAGTGTTGGTGAGCAACAGTGTGCAAGAGATGCAGTGTTGCTGAGCAACAGTCAACTTGTGACAAGTGCAAGAACGTGTTGCTGAGCAACAGTGTGCAAGAGAGGCAGTGTTGGTGAGCAACAGTGTGCAAGAGAGGCAGTGTTGCTGAGCAACAGTGTGCAAGAGAGGCAGTGTTGCTGAGCAACAGTGTGCAAGAGAGGCAGTGTTGGTGAGCAACAGTGTGCAAGAGAGGCAGTGTTGGTGAGCAACAGTGTGCAAGAGATGCAGTGTTGGTGAGCAACAGTGTGCAAGAGATGCAGTGTTGCTGAGCAACAGTGTGCAAGAGAGGCAGTGTTGCTGAGCAACAGTGTGCAAGAGAGCAGTGTTGCTGAGCCAGTGTGCAAGAGAGGCAGTGTTGCTGAGCAACAGTGTGCAAGAAGGCAGTGTTGCTGAGCAACAGTGTGCAAGAAGGCAGTGTTGCTGAGCAACAGTGTGCAAAGAGGCAGTGTTCTGAGCAACAGTGTGCAAAGAGGCAGTGTTGCTGAGCAACAGTGTGCAAGAGAGGCAGTGTTGCTGAGCAACAGTGGCAAAGAGGCAGTGTTGCTGAGCAACAGTGTGCAAGAGAGGCAGTGTTGCTGAGCAACAGTGTGCAAGAAGGCAGTGTTGCTGAGCAACAGTGTGCAAGAAGGCAGTGTTGCTGAGCAACAGTGTGCAAGAAGGCAGTGTTGCTGAGCAACAGTGTGCAAGAAAGGCAGTGTTGCTGAGCAAGCAGTGTGCAAGAGAGGCAGTGTTGCTGAGCAAGTGTGCAAGAGAGGCAGTGTTGCTGAGCAACAGTGTGCAAGAGAGGCAGTGTTGCTGAGCAACAGTGTGCAAGAGAGGCAGTGTTGCTGAGCAACAGTGTGCAAGAGAGGCAGTGTTGCTGAGCAACAGTGTGCAAGAGAGGCAGTGTTGCTGAGCAACAGTGTGCAAGAGAGGCAGTGTTGCTGAGCAACAGTGTGCAAGAGAGGCAGTGTTGCTGAGCAACAGTGTGCAAGAGAGGCAGTGTTGCTGAGCAAGTGTGCAAGAGCAGTGTTGCTGAGCAAGTGTGCAAGAGGGCAGTGTTGCTGAGCAACAGTGTGCAAGAGAGGCAGTGTTGCTGAGCAACAGTGTGCAAGAGAGGCAGTGTTGCTGAGCAACAGTGTGCAAGAGAGGCAGTGTTGCTGAGCAACAGTGTGCAAGAGAGGCAGTGTTGCTGAGCAACAGTGTGCAAGAAAGGCAGTGTTGCTGAGCAACAGTGTGCAAGAGAGGCAGTGTTGCTGAGCAACAGTGTGCAAGAAGCAGTGTTGCTGAGCAACAGTGTGCAAGAGAGGCAGTGTTGCTGAGCAACACAGTGTGCAAGAAGAGAGCAGTGTTGCTGAGCAACAGTGTGCAAGAAGGCAGTGTTGCTGAGCAACAGTGTGCAAGAGAGGCAGTGTTGCTGAGCAACAGTGTGCAAGAGAGGCAGTGTTGCTGAGCAACAGTGTGCAAGAGAGGCAGTGTTGTGAGCAACAGTGTGCAAGAGAGGCAGTGTTGTTGAGCAACAGTGTGCAAGAGAGGCAGTGTTGTGAGCAACAGTGTGCAAGAGAGGCAGTGTTGCTGAGCAACAGTGTGCAAGAGAGGCAGTGTTGCTGAGCAACAGTGTGCAAGAGAGGCAGTGTTGCTGAGCAACAGTGTGCAAGAGAGGCAGTGTTGCTGAGCAACAGTGTGCAAGAGAGGCAGTGTTGCTGAGCAACAGTGTGCAAGAGAGGCAGTGTTGCTGAGCAACAGTGTGCAAGAAAGGCAGTGTTGCTGAGCAACAGTGTGCAAGAAAGTCAGTGTTGCTGAGCAACAGTGTGCAAGAAGCAGTGTTGCTGAGCAACAGTGTGCAAGAGAGGCAGTGTTGCTGAGCAACAGTGTGCAAGAGAGGCAGTGTTGCTGAGCAACAGTGTGCAAGAAAGGCAGTGTTGCTGAGCAACAGTGTGCAAGAAAGGCAGTGTTGCTGAGCAACAGTGTGCAGGAAAGGCAGTGTTGCTGAGCAACAGTGTGCAAGAAAGGCAGTGTTGCTGAACAACAGTGTGCAAGAGAGGCAGTGTTCCTGAGCAACAGTGTGCAAGAGAGGCAGTGTTGCTGAGCAAGTGTGCAAGAGAGGCAGTGTTGCTGAGCAACAGTGTACAAGAGAGGCAGTGTTGCTGAGCAACATTGGGCAAGAGAGGCAGTGTTGCTGAGCAACAGTGTGCAAGAACGGCAGTGTTGCTGAGCAACAGTTTACAAGAGAGGCAGTGTTGCTGAGCAACAGTGTACAAGAGAGGCAATATTGCTGAGCAACAGTGTGCAAGAGAGGCAGTGTTGCTGAGCAACAGTGTGTAAGAGAGGCAATGTTGCTGAGCAACATTGTGCAAGAGAGGCAGTGTTGCTGAGCAACCGTGTACAACATTTTGTCCTACACACTTGAGGGACTCCCAAGATAATGATAATGTTCTCACAGAACACATTCTTGTTCTGCCAGAGATAATAGTGTTCCCACAGAGCCCTAAAGATTACCTTTGCTTTCAACTTTTCCTTTTTATTACCTCCATAACTCGTTAACGCCTTTTCCAATCGGCTTCAATTTTTCAGCACTCGTGTATGGTAACGAGGACTAAATTCTGGGAACAACTGGCATGTTCATGTGCCACTCTATGACCAAAGTTGTTGAACCCACTCCCAGCACCCAGGAATGGCTGGGATAACTTGCAAAACCCTCAGTGGTGGAACTTCAAACGTTCTAAAATGGTGCCTTAATATTCGACGACGGCGAAGATTAAAACTGAAATACGTATTATCAGATGTGACTATTTTATGTGTAAAACAGTGTGAAATTATTATTCCCGTTAAATCACGTTGAATAATTTTCAGTTTACCTCTTCTGAACGATTTCAATATTTAATGCTTGATGCAGTTTAGGGCCAGGATGGTGTCCATTACGACTGCTTCGTGCGTACGTAAATTTAATGATGTAGTAAAATTGTAAATAATTTGAATCGTTGAAATCAATGCCATAACTGGAGGATGACTCGTCTGATCGGGCGGCATAAGTCTCAGTTTTCCACTTTTCTCGAATAGTGTTATTCATTCTGTTTCTTCATTAACTAAAGAATACTTCTGATTGGCTTCAAAATATTATTAACGATGCCGTCATTCTGTTAGAATGATGATACCTCATAAGTTCAGTCCCGGCAGATGCAACTCTGAAATTTCAGTGAAATAGTTGAAAAACTTGGAATCGTTGAAATCAAATTAATTACTGAAGAATGTCTTTTCTGATCGACTTCAAACCTTTACCACTGGTGGGTTTTATTAAAACACTGTCACTCACATTTGAGGTGTATGAATTTCAATTTGCCAGTTTTATTAAGCAAATTGTTTCTGATGTAATAACCAGAGAATGTTTCTCATATGTTTCTAACCCTTTTAAATGTTAGTGTATCTTAACTAAAAGAGTATTTTTGTATTAATTTTGAGCTGTGTGGATGCCATTGTGACAATCTGATCCAATTATTTTAGAAATCAAAATCAAATATATTATACAGGAGTGCAGAGAATTTTAAATAAGATGTAAATAAAAAAATAAAAAAAGTCCGCCTTTTTCAGGTATTTTTAAGTTTAACGAGACGAAACTTTAATATTTTTCCTAACATTCTCACCAACATTTTCCTTTCTTTCCTCACAAAATTTTCTTTATTTCTCGAAAAACGCCTTATTCGATAGGCTTCAAATTTTCAACACACATAAGTAATGTATCTTAGGTAAAATCTGGGACTATTTACAGCTATGCAGCCTTTGCACAATTCTACATAGGTTATTCTCAGATTTTTTTTTTCGTGTGACAGATGGAGACAGGCTCCTCAGATTGGCTTCAATATTTCAACAGTTGTTTGTCCAACTTAAAAGAAGTTTAGTATATTTAATGGGGTATGTGGATGCCAGTTCGCCACTGAAAATCTCGAAATATTCAATTCTGTGCAAGAACTGGAAAATGCATTTTCTGGTCAGGTTTTAAATTTTTGATGCTTTCCTCTTAATATTGCGTTGTTTAAGTTAGAATTTAACTGGCGTATATTAGTATATCTATATTGGAAATATGGAAAAAAATTGCAAGTAGCTTTAAGAAACTGACGTATGGAAGCTTTTACCAAAATTAACGTAGTAAATAAGGAGGATAATTTTTCAGGTAACGCTTATCTATCCGTACTCAAGGTGTGTACATCCTTCAAGAGGGCTGTCTGATACTGGTGAAGACTGATCACCTTCCATTCCCACTCCACAGGCTCTTTATGACTCCTACGGGTTTCACGTTGATTATAATATTAATAATGTCCAGCCGTCGGTTGTCTGCCACCATGGTGTGCTAACCAAATTACTTAAAGAATCATAAAAGCGATGGTAGAACAATAACGCATCGGCAGGCATACGTAGGTATAGCACTGTAAACATTGTCTAGCTATTGGCACAGTGCAAGTGCTTGCAGATGCATCAGTTGTGCCTTAATGTGGCACTATTTACCTTACATTCTCTCACCTTCAAGGTAGGCTGTCCCTCTAATTTAAGGGGAGTAGGGTGTCCTTCCCTTTAGCAGATTAAGCTTTAAGGGGAGGTGGGTGTTCTTCCCTTCATCAGATTAAGTTTGATTAACTTCCAGTGACTGTGTGAGGCTAATATAGCTTCAGTTCTTTCGAATAAAAACAGAGATGCTGTCCAGCTCTGAGTTTTAATATTAAATTATTTTCTTGTGTTTTCCTTACATATGATATTTTAACCTCATGTTCTCTGTTACCTAATCGTTGTGTTTTTTTTTCTGCTGAGAAACAAAAAAATATGAATACGAAACATTTTTTATATATACAACAGTTTGTGATACTGACGAAAGATCATTCAAATCCCTTGCAAATTCTAAAGGTTCCTCAAAATTCAAGTTTCTTAATAGATATCAATATTTATTCCGGATTAAAAACTAGACAATAGTACAAAAATCTTCCCTCGCCAAATCTCTACGAACTCTAGAAAATTTCCCTTTCTAAAATGTTCTCTTATACGTTTAAATATATTTTTTTTTCATTTATGTTAATGAAAAAAATAATAATTTTGTACCAAAAGAACCTTAGAAAACTTACCTAACCTTATTATAACAAGCGCAATTTAATTTAGCCTAATCCAACTAAATATATTTCAGATAAGTTTACAATAATTTAATAATAAACAAACACAATGAAACATATTTTTTTCGTTATGTTCAGAATGATTTTTGCGAAATTATTGCATACACAAATTTTCGCTTGCCCTATTCGGCAAGAAGTGCATTGCTATTTAAGCCAAGATCGCAAGTTTTACCTATTCGGCACGACATATATATAAAGCAGGGCATGACGGTTTATTTCTAGACAGACACCTTCAAGTAGTCAGTCAGGGCTGGGGATCATCATGAGTCAGGGCTGGGGATCATCATGAGTCAGGGCTGGGGATCATCATGAGTCAGGGCTGGGGATCATCATGAGTCAGGGCTGGGGATCATCATGAGTCAGGGCTGGGGATCATCATGAGTCAGGGCTGGGGATCATCATGAGTCAGGGCTGGGGATCATCATGAGTCAGGGCTGGGGATCATCATGAGTCAGGCTGGGGATCATCATGAGTCAGGGCTGGGGATCATCATGAGTCAGGCTGGGGATCACCATGAGTCAGGGCTGGGGATCATCATGAGTCAGGGCTGGGGATCATCATGAGTCAGGGCTGGGGATCATCATGAGTCAGGGCTGGGGATCATCATGAGTCAGGGCTTTGGATCATCATGAGTCAGGGCTTTGGATCATCATGAGTCAGGGCTTTGGATCATCATGAGTCAGGGCTGGGGATCATCATGAGTCAGGGCTGGGGATCATCATGAGTCAGGGCTGGGGATCATCATGAGTCAGGCTGGGGATCATCATGAGTCAGGCTGGGGATCATCATGAGTCAGGGCTGGGGATCATCATGAGTCAGGGCTGGGGATCATCATGAGTCAGGGCTGGGGATCATCATGAGTCAGGGCTGGGGATCATCATGAGTCAGGGCTGGGGATCATCATGGCAGGGATCAGGAGCGGCTGGGGATCATCATGAGTCAGGGCTGGGGATCATCATGAGTCAGGGCTGGGGATCATCATGAGTCAGGGCTGGGGATCATCATGAGTCAGGGCTGGGGATCATCATGAGTCAGGGCTGGGGATCATCATGAGTCAGGGCTGGGGATCATCATGAGTCAGGGCTGGGGATCATCATGAGTCAGGGCTGGGGATCATCATGAGTCAGGGCTGGGGATCATCATGAGTCAGGGCTGGGGATCATCATGAGTCAGGGCTGGGGATCATCATGAGTCAGGGCTGGGGATCACCATGAGTCAGGGCTGGGGATCATCATGAGTCAGGGCTGGGGATCATCATGAGTCAGGGCTGGGGATCATCATGAGTCAGGGCTGGGGATCATCATGAGTCAGGGCTGGGGATCATCATGAGTCAGGGCTGGGGATCATCATGAGTCAGGGGACTGGGGATCATCATGAGTCAGGGCTGGGGATCATCATGAGTCAGGGCTGGGGATCATCATGAGTCAGGGCTGGGGATCATCATGAGTCAGGGCTGGGGATCATCATGAGTCAGGGCTGGGGATCATCATGAGTCAGGGCTGGGGATCATCATGAGTCAGGGCTGGGGATCATCATGAGTCAGGGCTGGGGATCATCATGAGTCAGGGCTGGGGATCATCATGAGTCAGGGCTGGGGATCATCATGAGTCAGGGCTGGGGATCATCATGAGTCAGGGCTGGGGATCATCATGAGTCAGGGGTGGGGATCATCATGAGTCAGGGCTGGGGATCATCATGAGTCAGGGGTGGGGATCATCATGAGTCAGGGCTGGGGATCATCATGAGTCAGGGCTGGGGATCATCATGAGTCAGCAAGGGGCACAGCAAGTCCAGCTTAGTCTTGAAGCTCACCACCACTTGAAGCTCCACCCTCCCTACCACGCTCTGTTGACATTCTTTCTTCAACAGCCGGTGTATTGATGCTCGTGAAGGGCTCTTGATCCAGTGAATCGAAGCCTGATTACCTTCCATTATCCAGGCGCTGTATAACCCCTATAATTTTTACTTTATGGAAATCGCGGTAGGTGGGTTATAGCAAGTCAAAGTAATAGAGGTTAATCAGATTCAATCCAAGGAAAGGCAGGTTAGGTCCACTTCTTCACCGACGTCAAGGCCTCTTCTATGAATTTTTTTTTCATCTGAGAGAGAGAAAGAAATTAGACGAGACGGCAGAAGGTAGATTCAGATATTATTATTATTATTATTATTATTATTATTATTATTATTATTAGTCATAGGGAAGCGCTATACAGGTATGGGTTATACACCGCCAGGAAAATTTATTGGGCAGGGGAAATCCTGTTTGAAACTATGAAAGGGATGGCATCTCCAGTTCCTTTAAACAAGAGCTTCACTTACAAGGCAGCCCATTGCAGGTGATAATGTCAAGATCCCGGCCACTAGAGAATTGGTGCCACACTTGAGTGCCATAAAAACTTAGGAGCACTACAAGAGGGTGCCAGGCTCAGCACACTGATGACAGGAACCCACCCGCCTGGCACTCTCCTGGTGCTGGTGTGGGGGATGGTGTTACTGGCGGTGGTGTTGACGGTGGTGGGTATTGATGGTGGCGGTGGTGATGGTGCTGGTGTTACTGGTGCTGCTTCTGATGCTACTGCTGCTACTAATGATGATGCTGCCGCTGATGATGATGATGAGGTTGATGCTGTTCTTGCTAATAATGACGCTGTTGGTGTTGCTGATGATGATGTTGCTGATGATGATGATGCTGCTGATGATGATGTTGCTGCTGATGATGATGTTGCTGCTGATGATGATGTTGCTGCTGATGATGTTGCTGATGTTGGTGCTGCTGCTGATGATGTTGCTGATGATGATGTTGTTGCTGCTGATGATGTTGCTGATGATGATGTTGCTGCTGATGTTGGTGCTGCTGCTGATGATGTTGCTGATGATGATGTTGCTGCTGATGATGATGTTGCTGATGATGATGTTGCTGCTGATGATGATGTTGCTGATGATGATGTTGCTGATGATGATGTTGCTGATGATGATGCTGCTGCTGCTGCTGATGATGTTGCTGATGATGTTGCTGATGATGATGTTGCTGCTGATGATGATGTTGCTGATGATGATGTTGCTGATGATGATGATGTTGCTGCTGATGATGATGTTGCTGCTGATGATGTTGCTGATGATGTTGCTGATGATGATGATGTTGCTGCTGCTGCTGATGATGTTGCTGATGATGTTGCTGATGATGATGTTGCTGCTGATGATGATGTTGCTGATGATGATGTTGCTGATGATGATGTTGCTGCTGCTGATGATGATGTTGCTGATGATGATGTTGCTGATGATGATGTTGCTGATGATGATGATGTTGCTGATGATGATGATGTTGCTGCTGCTGCTGATGATGTTGCTGATGATGTTGCTGATGATGATGTTGCTGCTGATGATGATGTTGCTGATGATGATGTTGCTGATGATGATGATGTTGCTGCTGATGATGATGTTGCTGATGATGATGTTGCTGATGATGATGTTGCTGCTGCTGCTGATGATGTTGCTGATGATGTTGCTGATGATGATGTTGCTGCTGATGATGATGTTGCTGATGATGATGTTGCTGATGATGTTGCTGCTGATGATGATGTTGCTGATGATGATGATGTTGCTGCTGCTGATGATGTTGCTGATGATGATTTTGCTGCTGATGTTGGTGCTGCTGCTGATGATGTTGCTGCTGATGTTGGTGCTGCTGATGATACTGCTGCTGATGATGATGTTGCTGCTGATGATTTTGCTGCTGATGTTGGTGCTGCTGATGATGTTGCTGATGATACTGTTTCTTCTGAGGATGCTGCTACTGTTATTGCTACTGCTGCTAAAGTTGTTGCAGCTGCTGAAGGTCACCTTAATGCAGTGGAGATGTTTGATCAGATTTTACGTTGGGACAGAGGCCTTTAGGGAGTTCCACAGGACGCTTGGCTAAGTACTCACAATTTCTTTGGACATAAATGGTCGGGATATTTTCTCCTTCGTCTAAATTTGCTGACGTTTACGATCGATGACACTGAATGAATTATGGATGTGGATTCTGGAATGTAAAAAAATCTTTCAGTACTTTTATTTGGTTTGTAATATCAGTAAATTAGTTAGGACAGCAGCACATTGAATACAATAGTGTAGATTTGATAATGTGAGAAAAGGAATATATTTAAAGTGCTGAATAACACGCCGGTGCAAAGGAGACCAGCTAAAGTGTCACCAGCATTGCCCTGAAACATCCGAAGGCAAGTGAGGGAGAGTTGGCGTCCCTTGGGAGAGTTGGCGTCCCTCGGGAGAGTTGGCATCCCTCGGGAGAGTTGGCGTCCCTCGGGAGAGTTGGCATCCCTCGGGAGAGTTGGCGTCCCTCGGGAGAGTTGGCGTCCCTCGGGAGAGTTGGCATCCCTCGGGAGAGTTGGCGTCCCTCGGGAGAGTTGGCGTCCCTCGGGAGAGTTGGCGTCCCTCGGGAGAGTTGGCGTCCCTCGGGAGAGTTGGCGTCCCTCGGGAGAGGAGACACCGAGGATGAATCACGAGCAGTAGTGAGAAATGGCCTGGTTATACTGACAAGGTGTAGAGAAAGACACTTATGTAGAGTTCAAGACCTTTAATAGAGGAAACATTTCGCCACGAGTGGTTTCTTCAGTCCTAATACAGAGAAAACTAAGAACGAGTACATAAAGTGGCAGGAGTCAAGTGATAAGCTGCTAGAGGGTAGATAGACCTACTTCAACTGGTGAATCATTCATCTACAGGGTAGTAGCAGTTGACACACAGTCTTGTAAGTTGGCTGTATGTCAACTTACATGAATGTGTGTCAACTTACAAAACTGTGTCAACTTCTGTTGTAAATTGATTATTCTTGTCTTCTGTGAGTCCTGAACCTTAGCAGTAGTAGCCCGTGGTGCACCAGGTTACCCTTCTGCGTCAAGTACTATTTCCTTTCGTATATAACTTATTCTAGAACCTGTACACCACCTGAGTAGCAATCAGTTGATCCACTACGATTCACTGTGATCTATTATTATCCACGATTATTCTATGCATAAATGATCTATGACCATAATACATATTTTTTTTATTGTGCAACATTGTTTTGCACTGCACAGTATCAGTGTCTGATATTAATCTCCATAGAGGCTGCCAGTCTATTCATATTGTGTATGTTATTAGTTCAGCTGCCTGCATGACAGGGATGTCATGCACCTAGTATGAACCCAGCTGTCAGTAGTAGCAGCCATTAGTCAAGGATGGTTGATCAGCTTGTCTTCGTCAGCCACCTGACAACTGACTCGTGGGATGTCATAGCTATGATTTGCACATGCTTGAGACAGCCTGCTTCTCCCTCACCTCGCAGCACACCAGTTTTGAATGAGATATGACTGAAGGAAGGAGGAGGCGTAACGCACAGCCGGCAAAACTCAATATTTCTGTCCTCGGTAAACACAACAGAGCAGCTGAGTGCCCATATTCAGTATCCATTCCTCACTTTATCTAAATACGCTACATTCAGATGTGAACGTTTGTGAAGCTTTGTGGGAGAATAAACTGACTGGGGTGAGGGGGAACTCCGGGGCTGTATGTGAGGGCTGTGAGAAGGGACTGACCAAGGGATAATGGGGCTAAACTGAAAGGTGACTAGAGGAAGCGACGTCTGAAATGCCTAGAGAAAAAGGGAAAATAAGAGGGGTGGTAAGGGTCGGATTGACGTAAGGTGACCCACGGGAATAGGTAATTAAGCAGGGGAGTTAATTAGGGGCCATGAAGCAAGAAGGGAAGATTGACTGTGTATAGGTGACTGTGGTAGAGGAGCAGGTGGTGGAGGTGAAGCAAGAGGTGCAGCAGAAGGAGGTGGAGGTTGAGCAGACCGTTGTGGAGATGGAGCAGAAGGAGGTGGAGAAGGAGGTTGTGGAGGTGAAGTAGGAGGCGTGGAAGTAGAGAAGCAGGGGCAGCAGCTGGAAGAGACACAGCAGGAGGAGAAACAGGGAGAGTGGGTACATAAGAAACAGTAAGTTAGCTGTAGTAGGTTACCTGTAGTAGGTTACCTGAAGTAAGTTACCTGTAGTAGGTTACCTGTAGTAGGTTACCTGTAGTAAGTTACCTGTAATAGGTTACCTGTAGTAGGTTACCTGTAGTAAGTTACCTGTAGTAAGTTACCTGAAGTTACCTATAGTAAGTTACCTGTAGTAGGTTACCTGTAATAGGTTACATGTAGTAAGTTACTTGTAGTAGGTTACCTGTAGTAAGTTACCTGTAGTAGGTTACCTGTAGTAAGTTATCTGTAGTAGGTTGCCTGTAGTAGGTTACCTGTAGTAAGTTACCTGTAATAGGTTACCTGTAGTAAGTTACCTGTAGTTGGTTACCTGTAGTAAGTTATCTGTAGTAGGTTGCCTATAGTAGGTTACCTGTAGTAAGTTACCTGTAATAGGTTACCTGTAGTAAGTTACCTGTAGTTGGTTACCTGTAGTAGGTTACCTGTAGTAGGTTACCTGTAGTAGGTTACCTGTAGTAAGTTACCTGTAGTAGGTTACCTGTAGTAAGTTACCTGTAGTAGGTTACATTTCAGCTACACATGTACTCATTCCAACTACGCAAGTGCTCATTACAATTATGCATGTACTCCTTCCAGCTACGCATGTACTCATTCCAGTTATGCATGTACTCATTCCAAGCTACGCATGTGCTCATTACAGTTATGCATGTACTCATTCCAGCTACACATGTACTCATTCCAGCTGCGCATGCAGCATGAAACAGAATAAAGAGATATACAATGCAGTAATTAATAATATGGGAAGAATTTTAATTAGAAATTAAGTATAATAGGGAGTAAATATCACTACCACCACTACCACTAACACCACCATCACTACCTCCACCACCACTAACACCACCATCACTACCTCCACCACCATTACCACCATCACCCCCATCACTACCTCCACCACCACCACCATAACCATCACTACCACCATCACCATTACAACCACCACCATCACTACCTCCACCATCATCATCATCACCAGCACTATCACCACCTCCACAACCACCACCACCACCTCTACCATCACCACCACCATCACCACCACAACCACCACCACTACCATCATCACCACCACCACCACCACCGGCACCACAACCAACACCACCATTATCATCACCACTGGCGCCACCACCAACACCATCATTATCACCACCACCGCGCCACCACCAACACCACCATTATCACCACCACCATCACCACCACCACTACCACCACCACCATCACTACCACCATCACTACTACCATCATCACCACCATCACTACCACCACCACCACTATCACCACCACCACCAGCCCATCATCACCACTATCCCACCACTACCACCACACCCACACCCACCACCACCATCCCACCACTACCACCACACCTACACCCATCACCACCACCACCATCACCACCACCACCATCACCACCACCACCACCGTCCCACCATCACCATTCCACCACTACCACTACCACCACACCTACACCCATCACCACCACCACCATCACCACCACCACCATCACCACCACCACCACCGTCCCACCACCACCATTCCACCACTACCACTACACCCACACCCACCACCACCAATCACTATTGTGTTAATATGCCTGTGTCAGTAGGTAGTACTTTCACATGGGGACTACAAGCTAAATCTGTTAAAAGGTATTGATTTCAAAGGATACCAGCAGCCAGGTACCACCTCCCTGCCACCTACAATTGTTAATAATATTTATCTTGTCGGCTCCTGTTCAATATTTTTATAACCAAATTGGATACATCAACAGTGTGCTGCTTCCCTATTCTAGATGGTAGTTACAGGGTGGAAACAAAGACCATGTTACCCTGTCATATTCCATCACTTAGATGTTTGATGTCTGTCAACTTGAACTGGGCTTCTCCAGTAGAGCAATGAGGATATCGTTAAATATTCCAGTTAAAGTTCATTTGGTACGGGAGCTTTAATTTAAGGCTTCGTTCCAGTATATGTAGAGCTTCTCTCACCTGAAAATTGCCATCTCTCAGGATAGCCTATCCTATACACAGGAGAAATGGAATTTTTAAGAAAAATCTCCCTCATCCCAGAGCAGGGTCAAGATATGGTCCTACCAGTTACCTGGAAGGCAGCTGGGTGACTGAGTCTGCCTGTTTCCAGAAGTAATCAAAGAGGGACCTCAGGATTTAACTCTGGCAATCCCTCGAGAGAATATTTTTTTCCAGACCCACCACTGCCACTCTCAGGACGGAGCAATGTATGTTTGTAGCTTAACATTATTGTATTGCAGCTAACTGGTATTATTATTTTTTTTTCATTTCGTCCTTTAAAAACTTCCTTGAAGAGTCTTGCTGGTGGAGTCTACCTGGTGGAGTCTACCTGGTGGAGTCTACCTGGTGGAGTCTACCTGGTGGAGTCTACCTGGTGGAGTCTACCTGGAGGTCGTTCCGAGGGTCAACGCCCCCACCTCCCAGTCGTTGTATTTTGGCTTAGATCATTCAAAAGGCAGTTCGTAAGTCTTCTAAGATAAGTGAAGGCAAAAAAAAATATTCTTACCCAGGTCATGTGGCATCTTCTAGCCTAGTTTCGTACCATTAATTTGTGATGTAAATTTCCTTGCGCTAACAACTCTTCATGTTTGATGGCATGCAATTTCCTCATTATCCTTAAGGTTTAAATTACTGCTTCCTGCAGTCTCTGTTCTCTAGATGAAAGCAGATTTGAATTTATTAGGATTAAGTAAGATAAACTGAGCAACAAGAAAACGGTAATAGAATACAAACAACGTGTAAAATCAGGTGAAATTTATAAACATGATGAAGGAATATTATTATTATAATCAAAAGAAGCGCTAAACCACAAGGGTCATACAGACATGATGAAGGAGAATGAGTAATTCTGAGTTGCAGTTACCTAGATGTGACTGCAGAGTTTGAGGCTCAGTTCTTGGGTCCGTCTTTTTAACTTTATGTCAGCCAACTTATCTAGGTAATCATTTTTTTAAATCTGTTCATTATTTCTGTTTCTACTATGTCTCTAATTTTTCTCCAAGACTCGTCTGTCTTTTTGACTCTTCAGAAGTGTAAATTAATATCTCTCCAGTCAGTTTTTTGTTCGACTTGCTTACTGTTTTGACCCTTCAGAAGTGCATCGTAAAGTCTCTTTAGTCACTTCTTTCTTTGTTCCACTTGTCTACATCTTTGACACTGGAGACTTTCATCTTAACGCTGCTAAGTCTTCAGGGTGTTTGCTTTCCCTCTGAGTCCCGTCGTTTTAGTTCCACATAAGCTAAACGCCCTTTGTCTACCTTTTCTATTTATGTGAGTATCCTGTATATTTTGGTCAGGTCCCTTCACTTTATAGGGCTTCTGGGAAGTCATTTATGCCATATGCTGAAAAGTATGGGTCCCAGAAGAGACATTTGGGGAAACTTCTTTGTTAACATTCACCTATTCTGATACTTTGTCCCTCACCATGACTCTGCTTTATACTACTTAGATATTCCGCTATTTATTATTTTACCATACTAGTTATTTTGACTTTTTGTTTTTAGTTTGTCTCAATCTGTTTGGAAAATGCACCAGCCTATAATTCTCTTTCCTGTCTACGTGGGATTTACCTGTGACCCGTTTCGAGATTTTCCTACTCTTCCTGAGGCGACGCCACGCCTCTGTTCGATTACCGGCGAACGTTGCCGTTGTTATCGGCGACACACAGACCCCAACATTCATCACAGCCTGGGTGATGTGGCAAGCCGCGAAGGTAATGGTTCGGTTTCCTCTTGAAAAAGTCCAACATTTGTTCCGATTGTATTTCTGATATATATGTATTTCTGATATATACATATGTATATATATGATAAATTTTAATAGTACTTTAGGATTGCAACTGATAGGATACTAACTAACGAAATAAAAATTGAGAAGTTTATTAACAAAGTTGTCGAGGTGGACAAAATCTACATAAAGGAATTTAATATAATTTAGGATATAAGCTCTTACACTTCTCTGATAGTGCAAAGAAAAATTGTACAGTAGTACAGTGCTGAAGGAACATTTCATATCTGTATGACTCTTAAGTACCGTCTGGTACGTTGTCATCAGTTATAAAATAACACTAGCATATACAAGCGTGTGTGTTCAAAGTTGTTCGTTATGTCTCAAAAAGTCTCAACTCGACTTAAACAGTGACTGACTAAACGTCCTCAAATAATCTATCTTCATGACCAACCTGGCAATCAAAACAGCTTGCTTAAACAGTAATACGAACGATTCGCCAAACAACAATAATATAACAAGCAGCAGCACAGCGTCAGGAACAAGGAGACAAAATAACGACCCTAACTGGGGACCATCAGCAGATCCTCCATAAAAGTCATAAAACTCCCTTAATACTGAATCTAAGTTCAGCATAACCAAATCCCTGACTACGACGGTGCGTAGATTTTATTATTATTATGATCAAAAGAAGCGCTAAACCACAAGGGTTATACAGCAACGGTGCGTAGATGCCAAACAAAATAGATCAGAAGCTTTACCTTGGGACCTGGGTTAACTTAGAGTGTCAGTACGACACACAACCCCAGTTAAACGTCAAAAATCTCTAAGTCTGAACTATGCTCTGTGAACAGAGTTACACAGTTACAAGAAGTATGTTTCGACTCACCACCGAAACCATACTCTACCAAAACAGAGTCTAAATAACGAACAAACAACCAGAGACGAGAGAGATCTCTGGAAAGAAAGGTGCTGGTCCAGCGGTGACCAGCTGGGGAGAGAGCGATCAAAGGTGGACAGTCTCCAAACTCAGGTGCGATCACATGATTCTCCTGTGGTACTGTAGAGACGCCGGCAGGTAAACAAGCGAGCTGATAGTTAGCTAAACAATTTGCCAATGCGGACAGCCAACCACAAGTCTCAAACAGTGAGCACAGTGAAGTGTATAATGTTACATCCTTCTTAATGACATAGCTAAGTCAAATAATAATATAAACCAAGATATTTTCATTTTAGCTCATAATGAAAATATCAGCAATATAAAATTATATGAAAGATAATATACATGAAATATACAATATGACATTATAAACATTGGGCCCCATTCAGGGGCACAATAATATATATATATACTATATATATATATATATATATATATATATATATATATATATATATATATATATATATATATATATATATGTATATATGATAGCTCTAGGCCTTTCATATTGCAATTAACACATCATCAGGAGCTTGCAAAGTTGCAGAAAAGAGGAGGATATCCAACCAAATACGATCCCAAAGGATGTCTTCTCTGAAGTGAGAAAGAGAGAAGAGAACAGGAAGTGCCCCCAGGCATACAAGTGCCCATAGTCAGAAGGTTGAATATTATAGCATTAGAAAAATCTCACAAACATTGATATTGTAATAGTAGCCTAAACAAAAGTAACGTGGCAATAATAAAAAATTCGGTGAGCCTCCGCTATGATATAAGTAATTTTACATACATAATTATATTGCCAGTGATATAGAAGTCACTGGCAATTATGGATACCGCAGTTTCATGCCAATGTTAAATATTTTCCTAATTTCTTCATCTAGGAACTCCAGACTGTACACTCTATGGCTCTCAGAAACATAGTAAGACATACGAGTTAAAAAGGAGTGCATTTCTTACTATGTTTCTGAGAACCTATAGAGTGTGCACTCTGGAGTTCCTAGATGAAGAAATTAGGAAAATATTTGACATTGGCATGAAACTGCGGTATCCTAAGGTGTTTGTGAAATCTGCCTTGCTGGCAGCTAAGAAAACTTATTATAGAACAGAACCTAGGATAACACCTCAGACCAAGAATGAGCTGGTCCTCCCATACAATGAGCATTTATCTATTCTGCCGAATGCCCTTAAAAAATTTAATATACAAGTAGCATTTAAAAATTCACTGACTGTTAGAAGCATTCTGATAAAGAATTGACCCCAACAGCGTGCTGGTGGGGTCTACAGAATTGGTTGCAACGGTTGCAGTCTCTCATATTTGGGACAGACGGGAAAACCGTTAGAAGTGAGAATATGACAGCACTTTTATTCGATATGTATAGCACAGGAGTCGAACGCGATTTTCAACCACATTAGAGCTTGTAATAACCCGGCAAACTGGCAGGAAGCAAGAGTCATCTTCCCTTGTTCCTCTTGGCTTGAAAGGAATATTGTAGAATCGGCAATTATTAAGCATGATAAACATTCCTTATACAATATCAGTGACGGGTTGTTCAAATTAGATGCGTTTTTAGTTGAGGCAATAGTACACAGTCAAAAATTGGGCTCTTATACGAATGCCTTAGATTATTATTATTATTTTTCCTGCAGTTTCTGAAGACTGAACCAGAGTTTGCCTCAGAATCATGAGGGATGAATATACCTCAGAATCATAAGGGATGAATACCTGTGGCCGTCTTCCTTGTAATTACAGATGCCTCCCTCTTTAAATGAGTTTATTTTAATGAGTCCAGTTTCCTTTGTATAACTTTTAGAAGTCTCCCCTTTAAATGTTCCCGTTTTCTTGTCCCTTTAAATGGACCCGCTTTCTCGTGGATGGTTACTCCATAATTGCCAGTGACTTCTATATCAGTGGCAATATAATTATGTATGTAAAATTATTATATCATAGTGGAGTCTAACCGAATTTTTTATTATTGCCACGTTACTTTCATTTAGGTTACTATTACAATATCAATTTTTGTGGGATTTTTCTAATGCTATAATATTTAACCTTCTGATTATGGGCACTGGTGTGCCTGGGGAAACTTCCTGTTCCCTTCTCTCTCTCTCTCTCTCACTTCCTCACTCCAGAGAAGACGTCCTTTGGGATCGTACTATTTGGTTGGATATCCTCCTCTTTTCTGCAACTTTGCAACTGTGTGTGTGTGTGTGTGTGTGTGTGTGTGTGTTACTTCCTATGTGTTGCAGGTGCAATTAGTCTTGGCCCCGCCTCTTCACTGGTCACCACTAGGTCCACTCTCCCCCTGCTCTATGAGCTTGATCATACCTCTTCTTAAAGGTATGTATATGTGTGTGTGTATGTGTATGTGTGTACTCACCTAGTTATACTCACCTAGTTGTGGTTGCAGGGGTCGAGTCTCAGCTCCAGGCCCCGCCTCTTCACTGGCCGCTACTCGGTCACTCTACCCGCTCCATGAGCTTTATCATACCTCTCCTTAAAGCTATATATGATACTGCCTCCACTACATCACTTCCCAGACTATTCCACTTCCCGACCACTCTGTGATTGAAGAAATACTTCCTAACATCCCTGTGGTTCATCTGAGTCTTCAACTTTCAACTGTGACACCTTGTTGCTGTGTCCCACCTCTAGAACATTCTGTCTCTGTCCACCTTGTCGATTCCTCTCAGTATTTTATATGTCGTTATCATATTCCCTCTATCCCTCCTCTTTTCCAATGTCGTCATGTCGATTTCAAATAACCTTTCCTCGTAGGACATACCCCTTAGCTCCGGGACTAGTCTTGTTGCAAACCTCTGCACTTTTTCTAGTTCCCTTACATGCTTGGCTAGGTGAGGGTTCCAAACTGGCGCTGCATACTCCAGTATGGGCCTAACGTACACAGTGTACAGGGTCCTGAATGACTCCTTATTAAGATGTCGGAATGCTGTTCTTAGGTTTGCCAGGCGTCCGTATGCTGCAGCAGTTATTTGGTTGATGTGCGCCTCAGGAGATGTACCTGGTGTTATACTCACCATAAGATCTTTTTCCTTGATTGAGGTTTGTAGTCTCTGGCCCCCTTGACTGTACTCTGCCTGCGATCTTTTTTGCCCTTCCCCAATCTTCATGACTTTGCACTTGGTGGGGTTGAATTCCAGGAGCCAGTTGCTGGACCAGGCCTGCAGCCTGTCCAGATCCCTCTGTAGTTCTGCCTGGTCCTCTTCCGATTGAATTCTTCTCATCAACTTCACATCATCTGCAAACAGGGACACTTCGTTTTCTATTCCTTCTGGCATGTCGTTCACAAATACCAGAAACAGCACCGGACCTAGGACTGATCCCTGTGGCACCCCGCTCGTTACAAGCGCCCACTCTGACACCTCGCCACGTACCATGACTCGCTGTTGTCTTCCTGACAGTGTGTGTGTGTGTTTGCTGCTAAGATTGTGAATGACCTACTGGGTGAAAGCACTGTTCAAATATCACAATTAGTAACTCAACGCCTCCACTTGCCATTTTTGACGTCTCAAAGATGATAACGGCCCATCACTCCATTCTTTATTGACGAGTATGTGACCATCAGATCCCTCCCTCACTACCCTTCCCCCATCCTCTCGCTTACCTTGTATCCATCACCTCCCATTCATCCCCTATGTCGTCTTTCCTACTGCCCCTTCCTCTTCCTTCCCTTCGTCAACCCTGTGTACCATCCATTCCCCCTTTATCATCAATCCTCTCTACCCACCCATGCGTCCATTAGCTCTACTCTCATATCCCTTTCATCACCTCCCTCTCTTCTCCTTCCCCTTCCCTCGCATCCCCCCTCTCCCTTTAATCCCCACCCTTCTTCCTTTTCCCTCCCTTACCCCCTCCCATCCAATTAGTATTATAGTCATGTTAGTGTTTCTAAAACCCGGGCTTTGATTGGTGTTCAGATAAGGAGTTGCAGTTACTTGATAAGACACCCTAGTCGGTCCCTGTGAAGCTCTCAGTTCCTCCTTCCTCTTTGCCAACTACTGTTGGCTCGGTGAAAAGTGTGTGTGTGCGTAGAATTAATATTATTGTGTTAATTATGATTATAATGCCTTACGATGGTGTTTTAATGATGATTTATAGGTTTATTAAAGCAAAAGCAGATACTGCGTTTGTTTTGACCTCAGTAACGTACTACAGCTACTCCCCGCCCCCTCTTCCCATAAAATATCGTGTCGTTCAGGGGATAATTTTTATTAATGTATACGTGATGTTTAGATATATTGGAGGTGAATCATTATTTAGAGTTATCTTCCTTTTTAGGTTAGTTCGAGAGAGGGGTCAATAAACTTAACTGTTTACTTGTTTTTTTTTATTGTGGGTTTTATGGCAAATCCACAAAATTTAACACCGGAGAAAATGATCACAGGTTGTAGCTGCTGTCTTCTAACCGGTGCCAGTCATGTGACAAGTGCCAGCTAGATGATTACTTCCCGTCTTATGACTAGTGCCAGTCATATAACTAGTGCCAGTCATATAACTGGTCATATGTCTAAAAATATTAACTAATCATTCAAACAACTATAACCAACAATAATATCAGGACCATTAATTAAACAAGTGTAGCTTACCAGAGGTACTTGTAGTATATCTATTGTATTTGCTTTCACCTCTACTATTAACTATCCAACATGGGACAGTATGACTATTGAGCAAGTGAGGAGCCTTTTAATTGTCCATCTAGATATCATCTAAAGTCTGAATTAGAGGTAGTTAGACAGATTGTCTCGTTATGAAGTAGAAAGTTTATATAGTCTTCTGATATATATATTTCTCTCTCTCTCTCTCTCTCTCTCTCTCTCTCTCTCTCTCTCTCTCTCTCTCTCTCTCTCTCTCTCTCTCTATCCTTCCTCCCTGTAATCCCTTCTCCCTTTACTCCTTCCTCCATCTACTTCTTCCTCCTTTATCCTGTCAACTCCTTCTTACTAAACATTTTCCATCGTCCCTGTCTTTCACTGCTTCAGTCTGCGTCGCCGCCACCACCAGTGTTTCCTGGCAGGCAGTGATTACCTACAACGAGCAAGTCCAGATAACAAGCGACAGTTTAGAGGTGGGCGACGGCCCTTCATGTTACGTAATGTTGGGTGATTTCAGCCAACTGTCCCTGAATATCTTCTACAATATATATATATATATATATATATATATATATATATATATATATATATGTCGTGCCGAATAGGTAAAAAATGGTCAATTAGCAAGAACTTATTTATAAATTAAGTCCTTTCTAAAATTTTCTCTTATTCATTTAAAGATATTTTTTTTTCATTTATGTTAATGTAAAAATTAATTTTGCACCAAAAGAATTTTACAAAACTTACCTAACCTTATTATAACAAGAGCAATTTAATTTAGCCTAATCCATCTAAATATATTTTACATAAGTTTACAATAATTTACAATAATCTAGCATTCTTGAGGAGCTCAGTGATTCTTCACCTTCTCCTGTAGAGGGAGCATCTCTCTCTCTCCAGTTTACTTTTTCTCTTTTTTTTTCTCTCTTAGTGGTATATGCCTTGAACATACTTCAGCTACCAGAAAGTTGACCTTTTCAAGGCACTGTTTAGGAACAAGTTGATGTTCTTGTTGTTGAAGTTGAATTTGGCGAAGGTATCCTCATAGTTGTATGCATTTTGTTGATCAGGACTTCTGTACATGTAGGTCTGACTTCGATTAGATTGTGATCAGAATTAGTTGTTTTTTATATTATGTTTCTTACCAGGTCCTCATTATTTGTGAAAATAAGGTCTAGTGTGTTCTCCAGTCTTGTTGGCTCCACTGTCTGCTGACTTAGGGTGTGTTTATTACAGAAATTCAGCAGCTCATGTGTGTGTGACTTTTCATCTGAGCTGCCTCCAGGGATTATTTCAGCTACAACATTATTTGATATATTCTTCTATTTTGTATGTCTTAGATTGAAGTCACCAGACAGAAAGATGTTTGGGGATGGGGCTGAAAGGTTTTCCAAACAGCAGTCAATTTTTGCTAGCTGTTCCTTGAACTGTTGGTAAGTTGCATCTGGTGGCTTATATACAAGTACAATGACTATAAGTTTTGGTTCTCAATTTTCATTGTTACAACTTCAACTACATCATTTGTGGTGCAGTAAAGTGTGCCAGCGCGAGAGGCAGCAGTGCTGCAGGTCAGACAATGCACCGAGTCATGAGCTCAACAGCTGGGAAATGCTTTAGAGAAAAGTTGGTGGACGATGCGACCTGCCGGCTCATTTCTCTCCACCTTTCATCGGTGTTCCTTCAGTGCAGGAAGAGCGTCCGTGTAGAGCCTGTGTGTACTCGCCTAATTGTACTCACCTAATTGTGATTGTAGGGGTCATGACATAGCTCCTGGCCCCCGCCTCTTCAGTAGTCGCCTAGTAGTAGTTGTAGTAATAGTAGTTGTAGTAATAATAGTAGTAGTAATAGTAGTAGTAGTTACTAGTTGACAAAGACACTTGTCGATAGGCAATTTTGTGTGTGTGTACTCACCTAGTTGTGATTGCAGGGGTCGAGTCACAGCTACTGGCCCCACCTCTTTACTGGTCGCTACTAGGTGTGTGTGTGTGTGTGTGTGTGTGTGTGTGTGTGTGTGTGTGTGTGTGTGTGTGTGTGCGTGTGTGCGTGTGCGTGTGCGCGCCTGTGAATTTAGTTCTTGTAAATGTGTCATTTTTTCCTGCGTTAAAACTAACTGTACAGTGCCTTACCCTGAGTGACCTGAGCCACATGTGTGTACACCCCCGCCTGGCGACCCACATGTGTGTACACCCCCGCCTGGCGACCCCCACACTCTCCCCTGACACTCGTGAACCTCGTCCTCTTGTGTACACAGTCTGGTGACCTATGACCTGGGGGCAGCCACACTTTTTTCCAAGACATTAGGAGGAGCAAATTAGCCAGCTGGTGTTGATGCGGGGTTCCTCAAGGCAAGGTCGCTTCTTAATCAAGCGACTGCCATTCCCGCACCACCTCTGACCTCACTCTTGGGGTCAATTGCACTGATTCAGCGAGGATAGACTAGAAACTGGCTTTGTGCGGTAATTGACGGGAACTCATGCCGTTATTTCATCAACTAAGATGTGTTAGTATTATTCTAATTACTCTTATCATCACGCATTAACTCATCATAGTTATAAGTTTCGTCATTATCGTCGTCATCATCATCGTCAGTGAAGCTGTCACCGCTTGTGAGGGGTTCACCCACGCTCACGACCTCATCCACGCTCACGACCTCACCCACGCTCACGACCTCACCCAAGCTCACGACCTCACCCACGCTCACGACCTCACCACTATGAGAAGCAGTAGTAACTGGAGTGATAGCAGTGGTAATAGTCTTCAACACTACTGCTTCTGATATGATTAATATGTATTGCAGTCGCTACGAGATCCACGAAATGCATCCCCGTATTGCATAACCCCAGCGCCCTGCGCCTAGGTATGCACTCGATGGCAATAGTGCAGAGTGCGTCATAAGTTTCTAATGCCGTTAATTACTGTTGATGCCGTTAATTACTGTTGATGCCGTTAATTACTGTTGATGCCGTTAATTACTGTTAATTCCTGTCAGTCAGTTACCATTTTGTCCTAGGCACATGTCGATTAGACATTAGGCCTGTTGTATATGCGTGCGTGTATGTGTACTCACCTAGTTGTGGTTGCAGGGGTCGATTCATAGCTCCTGGCCCCGCCTCTTCACTGGTCGCTACTGGGTCACTCTCCTTGCGCCATGAGCCTTATCATACCTCTTCTTAAAGCTATGTATGGATCCTGCCTCCCCTACATCACTTGTGTGTACTCACCTAGTTGTACTCACCTAGTTGTGGTTACAGGGGTCGAGTCATAGCTCCTGGCCCCGCCTCTTCACTGGCCGCTAATGTGTGTGTGTGTGTACTCACCTAATTGTGGTTGCAGGGGTGTGTGTGTGTGTGTGTGTGTGTGTGTGTGTGTGTGTGTACTCACCTAATTGTGGTTGCAGGGTGTGTGTGTGTGTGTGTGTGTGTGTGTGTGTGTGTGTATGTGTGTGCGTATGTACTCACCTATTTGTGGTTGCAGGGGTCGATTCATAGTTCCTGGCCCCGCCTCTTCACTGATTGCTACTAGGTCCTCTCTCTCCCTGCTCCATGAGCTTTATCAAACCTCGTCTTAAAACTATGTATGGTTCCTGCCTCCACTACGTCACTTTCTAGGCTATTCCACTTCCTGACAACTCTATGACTGAAGAAATACTTCCTAACATCCCTTTGACTCATAGGAGTCTTCAACTTCCAATTATGACCCCTTGTTTCTATGTCCCCTCTCTGGAACATCTTGTCTCTGTCCACCTTATCTATTCCTCGCAGTATTTTATATGTCGTTATCATGTCTTCCCTAGCCCTCCTGTCCTCTAGTGTCGTCAGGCCGATTTCCCTTAACCTTTCTTCGTAGGACAATCCCCTTTGCTCTGGGACTAGTCTTGTTGCAAACCTTTGCACTTTCTCTAGTTTCTTGACGTGCTTGACCAGGTGTGGGTTCCAAACTGGTGTGTGTATGTGTATGTGTATGTGTGTGTGTGTGTGTGTTTGAAAGAGGAACTAGTGTGTGTGTGTGTGTGTGTGTGTGAAAGAGGAAGTAGTGTGTGTGTGTGTGTGTGTGTGTGTGTGTGTGTGTTTGAAAGAGGAACTAGTGTGTGTGTGTGTGAAAGAGGAAGTAGTGTGTGTGTGTGTGTGTGTGTGTGAAAAGGAAGTAGTGTGTATTAAAGAGGAAGTAGTGTGTATGAAAGAGGAAGTAGTGTGTATGAAAGAGGAAGTAGTGTGTATGAAAGAGGAAGTAGTGTGTATGAAAGAGGAAGTAGTGTGTATGAAAGAGGAAGTAGTGTGTATGAAAGAGGAAGTAGTGTGTATGAAAGAGGAAGTAGTGGCGTGAATCACAGTTGTTTTGAATTAATTGTGTTAACTCAAAACAGTTGTGATTCACCTGAATGAAACTATAAACACAATAAAACAAAAAACTACAAGTCAAAACAATTCCAGGTAGACTTGACCTGGTGACCTAACCTACTTTATCTCCCGGTGACCCAACCTTCCAGGTATACTTGACCTGGTGACCTGACCTACTTTATCTCCCGGTGACCCAACCTGCCCACCAAGCTTTCTTTTTTTTTTAATCTTATGTTAAAGTTGTTATGTTTTGTTAAGTTACTCTACCATTAACATACCAGAATATACAAAACAACCAGTGTGAGAAAATAGTAAACTTGCAAGGGCATTCCTGATATCTAAGGCGATTTTTCACAGTGGTTGTTTTATATATTGTGATATCACTTGTGTACTAGAATATATAATTACTTTTCCAGTCTTAGGGAGGTAAGTGGATTGTACTAGGTGGTGGTGGTGGCAAACAATATACACAGCTTCAAGAATGGATATGATCGGTCCCTGTAGACCAGAAATCAACAAAATCTATAAAATGAAGTTATGAAGAGGGACCAGGAGCTATGAATCAACCACTGAAAAAAAATATTTTATTAAGTAATTAGATGACAAATTTACTATCTTGTCTGAGTACTTGTTTGTTATCACTCACCAGAATTACATTTTATGTACAAGTGTTGTTCATGTCAGTGTTGTTCATGTCGGTGTTGTTCATGTCGGTGTTGTTCATGTCGGTGTTGTTCATGTCGGTGTTGTTCATGTCGGTGTTGTTCATGTCGGTGTTGTTCATGTCGGTGTTGTTCATGTCGGTGTTGTTCAAGTCGGTGTTGTTCATGTCGGTGTTGTTCATGTCAGTGTTGTTCAAGTCAATGTTGTTCATGTACAACACTGACTGCTAATGTAAAGGTGAACACCAGTATTGTTCTTGGTTGCGTTCATCATAGTGAAAATTAATGTTGTTCTTGTTGATGATAGACACTTATATATATATATATATATATATATATATATATATATATATATATATATATATATATATAGCGCCACACAACTCATTAATTACTCTCACTAGGGCTCTTCTCTCCACCATCCTTCATTTTGTCTACATAATCAGCAAATATGTCTCGAAACCGTGACCCCCATATATGTATATTCATATGTATAGAGATGCTCAAATATTCATAAATACATGTATACATTTAAAAATTGTACATTAATACATAGATAAATAAGCCGGACATAGGAGACTGAGACTTATGAGAACTTTACAGTGGGTCCAGCATCATTAACTAGTCACTGGGAAACACAAAAGGTTGATAATAACCTTGATAATATTATCACCAGGAACTACGTCCTGACACCAGTCTTTTCCAGATGATGACCCGTCACTGTCTCCTGAAGGTGTGTCCGTGTTTGTACACCTGACTTACATATGTGTGTGTGTGTGTGTGTGTGTGTGTGTGTGTGTGTGTGTGTGTGTGTAGCGTAGAGGAAGAAGTTTGACTTCTAAGTGTGTGTTTATTTCTTCAAAGAAGAGGAAAATATACATTGTTGAATAAATGTATGTGTATGTTTAATGATTATGTTTGTGTATGTTGCTTTATTTGTGCATCTGTGTGATTGTGTAGGATTTGGATGTGGAAATACAGAATTTAGTGTAAAGAAGAGTGCGAGCTTGAGAACCTTAGCGTACCATGCAAATAAAGAAGATCAATAACAAGAAAAAAACGATAATTGATAACAATTAATTATAGTTATCGTGCAGGGAACACAAAGGTTCACACACCGACACTAATTTACGCACATAAAAACGTTCACAAATACTCTTATACAACTAAATAATTGAACAATTTAATAATTGACATAGGTACAATATTAAATATAAATATATGTTCAAAATTTTAACTTAGTGGCCACTCCTTGGTAGGCTAACTGGGATAGAGATCTCTCTTGTCTCAGGTAGTCGACGTTCGGGTCTGTCCAGGTGGATGTTATTACAGAGCGCAGATTTTCTGCGTGTCCTCCTCTGTAATAACATCTACCTTCGTATACTGATATTAATACACTTGTGTAGTAATATCATATATGGACAGTGCCTCAAGGGTGGCTAAAACGCTGACCTCAGGGAAGTGGTGAAGGGTGTATGGATGAACACTTGGAACCATGGACCTGGGGTGGGACTTCTGACTTCAGGGAAGTGGTGAAGGGTGTATGGATGAACACTTGGAACCACGGACCTGGGGTTGGGACTTGCTGACCTCAGGGAAGTGGTGAAGGGTGTATACCTGGACCCACGGACCTGGGGTGGGACTGCTGACCTCAGGGAAGCGGTGAAGGGTGTATACCTGGACCCACTGACCTGGGGTGGGACTTGCTGACCTCAGGGAAGTGGTGAAGGGTGTATGGATGAGCACTTGGAACCACGGACCTGGGGTGGGACTTGCTGACCTCAGGGAAGTGGTGAAAGGTGTATACCTGGACCCACAGAACTGGGGTGTGACTGCTGACCTCAGGAAAGTGGTGAAGGGTGTATACCGTGACCCACGGACCTGGGGTGGGACTGCTGACCTCGGGGAAGTGGTGAAGGGTGTATGGATGAACACTTGGAACCACGGACCTGGGGTGGGACTGCTGACCTCTGGAAAGTGGTGAAGGGTGTGTATCTGAAACCACGGACCTGGGGTGGGACTTGCTGACATCGGGGAAGTGGTGAAGGGTGTATGGATGAACACTTGGAACCACGGACCTGGGATGGGACTTGGGGGTGTTACTGGGGGGTGGGACTGGGTGAGGCATCAAAAATACGAAGCGAGTTTCCAGAACTTCAGGGGAAGGGAAGACATCCGGGGGCCCACGGATAGATTCCTGGACACCTGAACCTGGGAAAGGCTTAGATTACTGAGTGTAGGATAGGAAGTGGGGAAGGGAGAATATCTGAGGGGACACAGATGGACTCCTGGACACATGAACCTGAGGAAGGTAGGATTACTGAGTGTAGCATAGGAAGTGGGGAAGGGACACATGGACCTGAGGAAGACTTAGATAGAAGTTTACTGAGTGTAGGATAGGAAGTGGGGAAGGGAGAATATCTGAGGGGACACAGATGAACTCCTGGACACATGAACCTGGGAAAGACTTAGATGGAAGATTAGTGAGTGTAGCATAGGAAGTGGGGAAGGGAGAATATCTGAGGGGACACAGATGGACTTCTGGACACATGAACCTGAGGAAGACTTAGATGGAAGATTAGTGAGTGTAGCATAGGAAGTGGGGAAGCGAGAATATCTGAGGGGACACAGACGGACTCCTGGACACATGTACCTGGGGAAGACTTAGATGGAAGATTAGTGAGTGTAGCATAGGAAGTGGGGAAGGGAGAATATCTGAGGGGACACAGATGAACTCCTGGACACATGAACCTGGGGAAGACTTAGATGGAAGATTACTGAGTGTAGGATAGGAAGTGGGGAAGGGAGAATATCTGTGTGTTAGTTACCATTTTGTCCTAGGCACATGTCGATTAGACATGTGTGTGTGTGTGTGTGTGTAACGAAACACTTCGAGTGTGTGTGTGTGTGTGTGTGTGTGTGCGTGTGCGTGTGCGTGTGCGTGTGTGTAAGCTCAAGAATTAATTATTGATAATATTTCACAAATTATATACACTGATGGATCTAAGCAGGAGTCTACTGGCAGGGCTGCGTCTGCACTTGTTGCCACCTCCCTGAGTAAGAGCGATAGGAACTATGTTGACGTCGGTATGGGAATTAACAACTGGACGTCTACACTGCAAACTGAATTGTTTGTAATCCTAAATTTAACTTTTTTTGATTGACTCAGTAGTCGCGAGTTCATTCCCCACCCGTACCGTGGTTAATTATTGATTCTTTCTCATCATTGAAGACTTTTTACTCACAATACAGACACTGAATAAAGTTGATAAGTTAACCAAAGGAAAACATACCTTTAACATGTCTGTGTCTAGCATTAACAATAATTTTAGAAGAGAAGTAATGAAACTTAATGTTATAAGAATGCAGTTAGAAGCCTGAGAAGATCTATAACCCACTATGATAACATGAACGTAGATAAGTACGACTATGGAGCAACTTGCAATGGGAGCAGACTGACTAATGCTGTAGTGGCCAGGCTTAAGCTTGGTTACAAGTACTTCTGGCAGTCTGGGAGACACACAGCTCTATGGTTATTATCTTGAACACTATGTGCTTAATTGTCCACTTATTGAGGAATATAGAGATATGCACCAACTATGTCAAGATATCTTATTAATGAAAATATACTGCAAGACATGTTAAGCAAATTTTGGAAATTTTATATATAAATTGTAGATATAAAGCCAGATGCACTCCTGTTAACCCGTCTGTGGGCTGATTCCAAAGTTTTTTATATATCCATATGCTCTTGCGCTACCATCCACGGGATGGATATGAGGTGCACAATAAATTAGCCGCTTTGACGGCAAAATATAATCCACGAGCGCTGGGAAAGTGATATTGGGAATCTTCGTAAAATATGATTTGGTTGCCTTAGCAAACCACAAAATATGTTTCCTAACATTTTTTTTTTTAAGTTGGGCATATTTTCTTGAATGATTTCCTTGTTCTTATTACAATGTAACCCTACTTGCCTTGACACTGCCTAGATCTTTTAGGTCATAATCATATCTTTTCTTAATAATTCGATATTTCAAAGAGGTATGGTTTACTTATCTCAGTCTTTTCATATCATTCTCCTCAGCTCTGTTTACGAACCTCTGGACGCTCTGTCATCTTTTTATGAATGATTATTTGTGGGCTCCACCAGTGGCGTGTAGAGAGGGGGGGGGGCGAAGGGGCGGTGGCCCCGGGCATCCAAATGGGGGAGGGCATCCAATTATAGAGGGAAATAAGATAGTGATTTGGGGCATACAATCAAGGAGTCTTTGGGGCATACAATCAAGGAGTTGGCCCCGGGCATCACCAGAACCTCTGCACGCCACTGGGCTCCACACTGGTGCTGCATACTCTATGACTGGGTCAAACATATGTTGTGTAGAATGTGCTAAATTTTTGCTCCGACAAGATAGTGTGATATTTACAGCTAGGTTGTTCATCTTAGTCCATGTCTTAGCTTTCTCCTCTTAACTGTACTCTGAGCTTCACTGCTTCCCTCTAGTGTTCGTTATCATGTACTTGGAGGTTGAACTCTACGTCAACCCATGTACTCATACGCTCACTCAACTAACATCCACCTACAAGCCGACTCATCCATCTATACCCGCACCCTCACGCCCAGTTAGCCACTAAAACGCGCATTCCTAGTGGAAATAAGTCACTTTGTTTGACTTTTTTGGGGTTATCCTAGGCAATTTACACTATGTATGATAATTGTACTTATGTGTACCCGTGCCTAAATCAACTTACTTATCCTGCCGCTGAAACGCCCACTGAGCCTCCTATATGGCCACCCACACGTCTATGGGTGGGAGTGGTGAGGTACTGAGAGCAGCCGAGGCAGCAGCCTCACACTACATCCCCAGGCTTGAGTTTCATCAACAAAAACACTTGAGACGATTTTTTGAGCGTGTGGTCCCTCACACTAATATTTTTTTGTTTGTTGCTGTATGTGTTTGTGTTGCAAGGGGGTGGGAGGGGGAAAGAATGGAGGGAAGGGGAGAGGGGAGAATAGAGACCAGGTGGCTATTAATTATTTAAGAAATATTGTTTCTTATTTTAGGATTGTGGTTCATTTTTTGTTAATGAGTGTAATGAAAGTGACCACTTCTTTTTATGATATCACCACCACCAGCGTCACAACACTTACAACCACCACCATCACCACCCCAACTATCACAACTACTAGACCTCCACCATCATGTCTGCCATTACCACCCTCACTAACACCATACTACAGTACCACCACCATCACCATCATTACTATCACCACAAACCTCAGCCACCATCACAATACACACAGACAGACACACACACACACAGGGGCCAGGAGCTGTGAATCGACCCCTGTAACCACAATTAGGTGAGTACCAACACACACACACACACACACACAAACACAAACACACAAACACAAACACACACACACAAACACGCACAAACACACACACAAACACATACACAAACACACACACAAAAAAAAACACAAACACACACACAAACACAAACACACAACACAAAACAACACACAAACACACAAACACACAAACACACACACACACCAAACAGTCTTGTCGTGCGAGACTGATAGTGGTTTTTTTTTTTAAGAAAATTTCTAGGAGTAAAGTGTAACCCGAGGACATTCGCACGTGCGTGCGTGTGTGTGTGTGTGTGTTGTGTGTGTATGTGTGTGTTTGTGTGTGTGTGTTTGTCTTTGTGTGTGTGTGTGTGGGTTGGTGGGTGGGTGTTTGGGTGGATGTGGGTGGGTGGGTGTGGGTTGGTTGTAGGTGGGTGGGTATGTGGGTGTGTGTGTTTGTTTGTGAGCGGTTCCAGTCTCGTTTTTCATCCTTCTCTTGATCGTCATCATTATTCTCATTATAATCAATATCAGCGATGTTTCCCTCATTATCATCGTCGTTAGCATATCGTCATCGTTATCATCGTCATTATCATTCTTATTATTATGACCATTATTTTCACAATAAAATCACTTTCACCTTATTTATCTTCTACTGCTATTTTTTCATTCTCTCTACTCTTCTTCTTCTTCTTAATCCTTTCATACAATGAAAAATATCTTTTCCTGTAAATAATGTTTGTTAATTGTTAAGCATATATATATATATATATATATATATATATATATATATATATATATATATATATATATATATATATATAACGTGCCATGGAACAATGATACCAGAATCATTAAAAGGTAAACATCAGGTAGTATATACACTGGCACCCTCACACTTGAGATACTGCCATGATACCACAAAATTGAAACTCTGATGGCTCTTCTTTCAACTAACTTTAACTCACTCTGATGGATCTTGTCTCAACTAACTTCAACTCACTCTGATGGATCTTGTCTCAACTAACTTCAACTCACTCTGATGGATCTTGTCTCAACTAACTTCAACTCACTCTGATGGATCTTGTCTCAACTAACTTCAACTCACTCTGATGGATCTTGTCTCAACTAACTTCAACTCACTCTGATGGATCTTGTCTCAACTAACTTCAACTCACTCTGATGGATCTTGTCTCAACTAACTTCAACTCACTCTGATGGATCTTGTCTCAACTAACTTCAACTCACTCTGATGGATCTTGTCTCAACTAACTTCAACTCACTCTGATGGATCTTGTCTCAACTAACTTCAACTCACTCTGATGGATCTTGTCTCAACTAACTTCAACTCACTCTGATGGATCTTGTCTCAACTAACTTCAACTCACTCTGATGGATCTTGTCTCAACTAACTTCAACTCACTCTGATGGATCTTGTCTCAACTAACTTCAACTCACTCTGATGGATCTTGTCTCAACTAACTTCAACTCACTCTGATGGATCTTGTCTCAACTAACTTCAACTCACTCTGATGGATCTTGTCTCAACTAACTTCAACTCACTCTGATGGATCTTGTCTCAACTAACTTCAACTCACTCTGATGGATCTTGTCTCAACTAACTTCAACTCACTCTGATGGATCTTGTCTCAACTAACTTCAACTCACTCTGATGGATCTTGTCTCAACTAACTTCAACTCACTCTGATGGATCTTGTCTCAACTAACTTCAACTCACTCTGATGGATCTTGTCTCAACTAACTTCAACTCACTCTGATGGATCTTGTCTCAACTAACTTCAACTCACTCTGATGGATCTTGTCTCAACTAACTTCAACTCACTCTGATGGATCTTGTCTCAACTAACTTCAACTCACTCTGATGGATCTTGTCTCAACTAACTTCAACTCACTCTGATGGATCTTGTCTCAACTAACTTCAACTCACTCTGATGGATCTTGTCTCAACTAACTTCAACTCACTCTTATGGTTCTTGTGTCAACTAACTTCAACTCACTCTGATGGATCTTGTCTCAACTACTTCAACTCACTCTGATGGATCTTGTTTCAACTACAACTCACTCTGATGGATCTTGTCTCAACTAACTTCAACTCACTCTGATGGATCTTGTCTCAACTAACTTCAACTCTGATGGATCTTGTCTCAACTAACTTCAACTCACTCTGATGGATCTTGTGTCAACTAACTTTAACTCACTCTGATGGATCTTGTGTCAACTAACTTCAACTCACTCTGATGGATCTTGTCTCAACTAGCTTCAACTCACTCTGATGGATCTTGTCTCAACTAACTTCAACTCACTCTGATGGATCTTGTCTCAACTACTTCAACTCACTCTGATGGATCTTGTCTCAACTAACTTCAACTCACTCTGATGGATCTTGTCTCAACTAACTTCAACTCACTCTGATGGATCTTGTCTCAACTAACTTAAACTCACTCTGATGGATCTTGTGTCAACTAACTTCAACTCACTCTGATGGATCTTGTCTCAACTAACTTCAACTCACTCTGAGGGATCTTGTCTCAACTAACTTCAACTCACTCTGATGGAACTTGTGTCAACTAACTTCAGCTCACTCTGATGGATCTTGTCTCAACTAACTTCAACTCACTCTGATGGATCTTGTCTCAACTAACTTCAACTCACTCTGATGGATCTTGTGTCAACTAACTTCAACTCACTCTGATGGATCTTGTCTCAACTAACTTCAACTCACTCTGATGGATCTTGTCTCAACTAACTTCAACTCACTCTGATGGATCTTGTGTCAACTAACTTCAACTCACTCTGATGGATCTTGTGTCAACTAACTTCAACTCACTCTGATGGATCTTGTCTCAACTAACTTCAACTCACTCTGATGGATCTTGTCTCAACTAACTTCAACTCACTCTGATGGATCTTGTCTCAACTAACTTCAGCTCACGAGGTTGACCAAACTTTTTTTCGTTTTTTTTCTAATTCTGTGTTTTTAACGTGTTTTTAAGTGAGTGTTTTTTAACAATGTTTCTTTTGACTGAGAGTTTTATATGAGTGTTTTTTTTTAAAGTGTTTGGTGTTTTGACAGTTTGGTTTTCTTGAATAGTTGTAAGTTTTAAACAGTATAGGTTTTTAACGTTGTGGGTTTTTAAAAGTGTGGGTTTTAAGAGTGAGTTGTTTAACAGTGTGTGTTTTTAACTGTGTTTTTTAACAGTGCGTGTTTTTAACACTGTGTTTGTTAACTGTGGATTTTTAACAATGTGGGCTTTGACAGTATCGTTTTTAACAGTGAGGGTTCTAAAAAGTGTTTTTTTTTTTTTAACAGTGTGAGTTTTTAAGTGTGGGTTAATAGTGTGGGCTTTTAACAGTATGGGATTTTTACAGTATGTTTTAACAGCGTGGGTTTTAATAGAATGCGTTTTTAACAGTGTGGGTTTCTAACAGTGTAAGTTTTTAACAGCGTTTTTTAACAATGTGGGGTTTTAATAGTGTGGTTTTTAACAGTGGGTTTTTAACAGTGTGGCGGGTTTAACAGAGTGTGGGTTTTTAAAAGTGTGGGGTTTAACAGTGTGAGTTTTTAACAGTGTGGGGTTTAACAGTGTGGGATTTTGACAGAGTGGATATTTATTTTTTTAACAGTGGGTTTTTAACAGAATCTTTTTTAAGAGTTTGTGTTTTTTTTAAATGTTGATTTTTAGCAGTATAAGTTTTTAACAGTGCGAGATTTTTAACAATGTAAATTTTTATACAGTGGATTTTTAAACGATCTGCGTTCTAAAACCAGGCACACTGGTAAGACCATTTACAGTGTAACTTTAAAGAGCAGTTAGGTCTTACCAGGTACACTGGTAAGACTATTGACAGGTGCCTGGTTTTGTTATGTGTGTTGACTTTCTCTTGTTTTGCTTGGGTTCACCTGCAGTTAATGAATCAGCAAGGTCGTAAAACTAGTGATCTCTCGTACAGTAGACATTCTGACAGTGTTTACAAGCTCCCCAGAGAGCCAAGGACCACATAAACACACCATTAAGGCCCCTAACGAGTCCCATCTGTAACAAGCTTCGTCAACCTGTTAATTGATTCAGCCCACGTCTGAAGATGACAGCCTCTCGTCTTGTTGAATCCAAGCGGCGATCTGATTACAGTGTTCAGGAGAAGAAAAAAACATGTTGCTAAATAAGGATCTGAGGCAACGTTTCTCTTTTGCCATGTAATAACTTGGTAGAGCTCTAATAGAGCGAAACGTTCCTTCAGAATTGTCTTTACTCAGCAGGTTTATTTGATTAAACAGAAAAGTCTGCCTCAACAGACTTCAGATTCTCTCCTCAGTGTTACATAGTGAGAACTAAAGCAAGCTACGCTTCCCCGTTATGTTCCACCACTGAGAATGAGCTTCATACATTAGATAATGAAATGTATCTGTCAGCCTGAGCTGGGAGACTTCAGTAAGATGATAAGGATATTGTCACGCATTCCGCTATGGATTCAGTAGCCTACGGCAGCTTTAAAGAACTGGTTTCAGTAGAGCTGAAGACATTGTTGCCTGGGAATTACCAGCTCTCATGGTGGCGTATCCAACACACAGGGAAATGTAATAAGGATATCATCATCATCAGAGAGAGACAGAGAGAGAGAGAGAGAGAGAGAGAGAGAGAGAGAGAGAGAGAGAGAGAGAGAGAGAGAGAGAGAGGGGGGGGAGAGAGAGACAGATAAAGAGAAAGAGAGATTAGGTTAGGTTAGATTAGATTAGGCTTTGCCGCAGATTGTGCATCTCATATCCATCTTGATGATGGTAGCTAGTAGACTCCTGCTTAGATCCATTAGTGTATATAAGTTGTGATGTATGTATTATTATTAACAATTAAGCGATAAATTTCTTCTTGAGCAGTTGCCTTTGCAAGTGATTACTATTGATGAGCATCTTGGGAGAGGCTTTCAAGTAGGTGAGCTCAGTTAGGCATAAGAATTAATTATTGGGCGTCTACACTGCAAATTGAATTGTTTGCCAACCTAATGACACCGAAGTCAACTTATGACACTGAGTGTGACTCTGATTATTATTGATTCTCTGTCATCACTAAAGGCTCTTGACTCACATAATGATTCCAATAACATGCTCATGGGAGAAGCCAGGTATAGATACTGCGAAATCAGAGAAAAGGGAATTAACGTACAATTTTTATGTATTTCATAACATACTGAATTACTCCTTCATGATAAAGTTGATAAGTTAGCCAAAGTAATCGGAGGGAAAAATTGTAGAAAACTTTGTTATGTCTGTGTCTAGCATTAGGAATAATATTAGGAGAGAAGTAAATAATGAAAGTGAATGTCAAAGGAATGCACATAGAAGCCAGAGCAGATCTATCACTCACTATGATAAGATGAATGTAAATAAGCATGTACATGGAGCAACTTGTAGTGTAAACAGACTGACTGATGTTGTAATAGCTCAGATCGTTCTCTCAATCATAGACATCATGATGAAAAGATATTCAAGTGGGTGGCAGTTGAATGTGCTTAGTTACAAGTACTTCTGGCGGTTTGGCAGACACATTGATAATGATCAAACTAAATGAAAATTATTTGGTCAGGCATATGGCCACTTTCTTCAGCACTATGTGCTTTATTGTCCTCTTATTGAGGAATATAGAGATGGACGGTATGATAACCTAGGTGATAGATGTCAACGTATGTGATTAATGAAAATAAGATACCACACATAATAAGCAAATATCCTAAATTTGATTTCAGCAGATAAGATAATTATAGATTTAACTCTAGGTGTATTCCTGCCCTGTGTCGGGCAAGAAACACTGGTGGAGGGATTTCTATGTGCTTCTAGTACATTCTAGTTTGGCTCACCCCAAGACCTATTTGCTCTTATTGTTTTGCCGTAACTTTCATTATGTTTATGTTATGAGTGTTCGAATGTGAATCTAAACATTGATTGTTACTGCTTACGAACAATAGTGAAACACCCTTCCACTTAGGAAGGAGGTAGGGGCTTTTTGATTGGCTGCTTTTGGATGGCGAGGAGTTCTCCTAGTGGACAGAGGCTAAGCCACAAATTTCATGACCCTTGAAAGGCTCTAATTAGTCCTAAAGATAACTGAAATGTTACTTGCCCGACTAAGGGAATTAACCCTTTTGGTGGCTAGTTCCTAGGCCTTTTGTGTATACTTATCTTCTTCAGCTGCTGTCCACAGGATGGATATGAGGTGCTCACTAAACTAGCTACTTCGGCGGCAATGTCTAAAAGTCTAAATCCGTAGACGGTAGAGCAAGAACATATGCATACACAAAAGGCCTAGTAACTAGGCCTCAAGAAGGTTAATAGGATTACTTATGGATGTACATTTATAATTTGTCTCGTTCATTGAAAGCAAATTAATGGTATTTGCTTAAAATGTCCGACATCTTATTACCAACAAAATGATATGATGAAATTTAGTATGACTAGTTTCTTTGAAGGGATAATGGAGATGAACACTGTGACTGGAATTAAAATCTTAATGAATGAGAGATTGAGATTATATAAATACAGTATATATCATTAAGAGATACAGATCTTGTCATTCACACTCACTCGTTGGAATATTCAGTGATGTATTTGAGGCGACGCAGGTGTTTGTTAATATTGTAATTACACCTTTGTGTGTGTGTGTGTGTGTGTGTGTGTGTGTGTGTGCGTATACTCACCTAGTTGTGGTTGCAGCTGACGTTACTAGGTCACTTTCCCTGCTCCTTGAGCTTTATCGTACCTGTTCTCAAAGCTATGTGTACGGTACCTGCCTCCATTACCTCACTTTCCAGACTATTCCACTTCCTGACAACTCTATGGCAGAAGAAATACTTCCTAATTTCCCTGTGACTCATCTGAGTCTTTAACTTCCAATTGTGACCCCTTGTGGCTGTGCCCCATCTCTGGAACATCCTGTCTCTGTCCACCTTGTCAATTCCTCTCATGTGTCCCCTATCTTTCCTATCCTCCAGTGTCGTCAGGTCGATTTCTCTTAACGTCTCCTCGTAGGACATGCCCCTTAGCTCCAGGACCAGTCTCGTTGCAAACCTTTCCACTTTATCTAATTTCCTTTTGTGTTTGACAAGGTGTGGGTTTCAAACTGGTGCTGCGTACTCCAATATGGGCCTGACGTACACGGTGTACAGGGTCCTGAACGATTCCTTACTGATATGTCAGAATGCTACTTCTTAGGTTTGCTAGTAGCATATGCTGCAGCAATTTGGTTGATGTGCCCTCAGGAGATGTGCTCGGTGTTATACTCACCCCAAGATCCTTTTAACTGAGTGAAGTTTGTAGTCTCTGACCCACTAGACTGTACTCTGCCTGCGATCTTCTTTGCCCTTCCCCAATCTTCATGACTCTGCACTTTGTGGGGTTGAACTCCAGGAGCCAGTTTCTGGACCAGGCCTGCAGCCTGTCCAGATCCCTTTGTAGTTCTCCCTGGTCCTCCTCCGATTGAATTCTCCTCATTAACTTCACATCGTCTGCAAACAGGGACACTTCTGAGTCTATTCCTTCCGTCATGTCGTTCACAAATACCAGAAACAGCACCGGTCCTAGGACTGACTCCTGGGGAACCCCGCTCGTCACAGGCGCTCACTCTGACACCTCGTCGCGTACCATGACTCGCTGATCTCTTCCCGTCAGGTATTCCCTGATCCATTGCAGAACCTTCCCTATTATACCTGTCTGGTCCTCCAGCTTTTGCACTAATCTCTTGTGTGAAACTGTGTCAAAAGCCTTCTTACAGTCTAAGAAAACGCAGTCTACCCACCCCTCTCTCTCTTGTCTTACTGCTGTCACCTTATCATAGAACTCCAGTAAGTTTGTAACACAGGATTTTCCGTCCGTGAAACTGTGCTGGTTGTCGTTGATAAGCTCATTCTTTAGTAGGTGCTCCACCACTCTTCTCCTGATAATCTTCTCCATGACTTTGCATACTATACATGTCAGTGACACTGGTCTGTAGTTTAATGCTTCATGTCTGTCTCCTTTTTTAAAAAATTGGAACTACATTTGCTGTCTTCCATACCTCAGGTAATCGCCTTGTTTCGATGTGTTGAAGATTGTTGTTAGTGGTACACAGAGCGCCTCCGCTCCCTCTCTTAGGACCCATTGATAGATGTTATCCGGCCCCATCGTGTGTGTGTGTGTGTGCGAGCAAGCAGGCCAGCCAGGCAGCGTGAACGATCAGTGTTCACACATAAAGGCTTCAACACGACGGTCATTATGGACTGAGGAGCACCAGTGTGCGTTGTTTCCTCTTCCCGTTGAACCAACTAATTACTCTTAACAAGAGGCGGGCGCAAACTGCGCCGCGCTCCAGGAAACAATGCAATTTTGCAGCGACATCATTGTTATCAGCAGCCCGCGATAATGACACCAGTAATTGCATATCTCGTGACAGGTAACGAGGCCAAAACTACCAAATTGATGTAGTAATTAGAAATGGGTACTAATGGGATATAACCACTCTATTGATTGCTGGGTTAGGGATAACGGTAACGGATATGTTGTGGGTTATGCTGTTACTGGTTGTGTGGGTTATGCTGTTACTGGTTGTGTGGGTTATGCTGTTACAGGTTGTGGGTTATGGTGTTATAGGTTAACGGGTTATGCTGTTACAGGTTGTGGGTTATGGTGTAACAGGTTGTGGGTTATGCTGTTACAGGTTGTGGCTTATGCTGTTACAGGTTGTGGGTTATGCTGTTACAGGTTGTGGCTTATACTGTTACAGGTTGGGGTTATGCTGCTACAGGTTGTGGGTTATGCTGTTACAGGTTGTGGGTTATGCTGTTACAGGTTGCGGGTTATGGTGTTACAGGTTGTGGGTTATGCTGTTACAGGTTGTGGCTTATGCTGTTACAGGTTGTGGGTTATGCTGTTAAAGGTTGTGGGTTATGCTGTTACAGGTTGTGGGTTATGCTGTTACAGGTTGTGGGTTATGCTGCTACAGGTTGTGGGTTATGCTGTTACAGGTTGTGGGTTATGCTCTTACAGGTTGTGGGCTATGCTGCTACAGGTTGTGGGTTATGCTGTTACAGGTTGTGGGTTATGCTGTTACAGGTTGTGGGTTATGCTGTTACAGGTTGTGGGTTTTACTGTTAAAGGTTGTGGGTTATGCTGTTACAGGTTGTGGGTTATGCTGTTGCAGGTTGTGGGTTATGCTGCTACAGGTTGTGGGTTATGCTGTTACAGGTTGTGGGTTATGCTGTTACAGGTTGTGGGTTATGCTGTTACAAGTTGTGGGTTATGGTGTTACAGGTTGTGGGTTATGGTGTTACAGTTAGTGGGTCTATGGTATTACAGGTTGTGGGTTATGCTGTTGCAGGTTGTGGGTTATGGTGTTACAGGTTGTGGGTTATGGTGTTACAGGTTGTGGGTTATGCTGTTACAAGTTGTGGGTTATGGTGTTACAGGTTGTGGGTTATGGTGTTACAGTTTGTGGGTTATGGTGTTACAGGTTGTGGGTTATGCTGTTGCAGGTTGTGGGTTATGCTGAGGGACTGACCACCTCACTACCAGCCTGGAGGCTGAGGGACTGACCACCTCACTACAAGCCTGGAGGCTGAGGGACTGACCACCTCACTACAAGCCTGGAGGCTGAGGGACTGACCACCTCACTACCAGCCTGGAGGTTGAGGGACTGACCACCTCACTACCAGCCTGGAGGCTGAGGGACTGACCACCTCACTACAAGCCTGGAGGCTGAGGGACTGACCACCTCACTACCAGCCTGGAGGCTGAGGGACTGACCACCTCACTACCAGCCTGGAGGTTGAGGACTGACCACTCACTACCAGCCTGGAGGCTGAGGGACTGACCACCTCACTACAAGCCTGGAGGCTGAGGGACTGACCACCTCACTACAAGCCTGGAGGCTGAGGGACTGACCACCTCACTACCAGCCTGGAGGTTGAGGACTGACCACCTCACTACCAGCCTGGAGGCTGAGGGGCTGACCACTCACTACCAGCCTGGAGGCTGAGGGACTGACCACCTCACTACCAGCCTGGAGGCTGAGGGACTGACCACCTCACTACCAGCCTGGAGGCTGAGGGACTGACCACCTCACTACCAGCCTGGAGGCTGAGGGACTGACCACCTCACTACCAGCCTGGAGGCTGAGGGACTGACCACCTCACTACCAGCCTGGAGGCTGAGGACTGACCACCTCACTACCAGCCTGGAGGCTGAGGGACTGACCACCTCACTACCAGCCTGGAGGCTGAGGGACTGACCACCTCACTACCAGCCTGGAGGCTGAGGGACTGACCACCTCACTACCAGCCTGGAGGCTGAGGGACTGACCACCTCACTACCAGCCTGGAGGCTGAGGGACTGACCACCACCAAACTACGTCCTCAAGGGTGATGGGCTGATCACATCGTCTTGACATCTCTACTGCTTCTGCTGCCTCTTCTGTACTCGACTGAAGAAGCCTGTGTAGGCAAAATGTTTCTGAATAAAGATACCTAACTGTTGCACATGTATCTTATTAACTTGTCGGCACTGTATTCCATTATCATGTTTACTCTTTCTCCTGTTAGTTTTTTTATCTGTCCCAGTCCGTGTCCCTCCCTCCGTACCCTACCAGCGGAGAGGTCGAGGTTAATGCAGTGTTTAGGGTAGTGAGTGTCCCGCCTCTTCCTTGTTCTCCCACTCTCTGTGTTGTCCAACATGCTGTGCTCCTTCCTCACTCACAACACATTGGTATTTTGTGTCCAAATATCCCCACCGCCGCACGCTAAGGCGCCTGTGGCAATCCTGATGGTTTCCAAATGACGTAATGCCGATGACAGTGAAGAAACGGCGCACGGTGCAGGACACCTTTAACTGCGACAACATTTTGGTCTGAGTAGCGTTTTATCATGACTTGAAAAAGAGTTAAAGACAGCGACAGGTGATTACACTAAAAGTTTGTTCTACACCGAGTGTTACTTCTTCACTACTGTGGATTTTTTTTACATAATTTCCTAAATGTAGAACATATAAATGAATAACATAATATTTACGTATTAAAATGTGATGCTATTTGGACTCGTCGAGAAATTTCGAGTGGGGGGGGGGTAGGCAGAACAGCCGGGGAGTGACGCCGCGGAGGGAGACGCCATATTGAATTTGATGTGTGAACACTGGACTGAATTGTGCAATGTAATCAGGCGTTCTCGAATATCAGTTGATGTAAATCTGCCTCAATCCGTAATTTAGAAAATGCTGACACATTCCTGCTGAAGAATTGGGACAGAAAATTTGAGGGACCTCAAGAATTACGTGTGGATGGTGGAAGATAAGGGATACGACCATCACTCACAGGAAAGTGCGCCATTAGTCCTTGCATTTAGATCTCTAACTGGCCAGTGTAAGGTCTAGGTGTCAGGGAGGTATTGTGGTGTGATTCATCTACAGTTATTAAATGGTAAGTGGTAATACGAATTTCTTTTGTGTACCCAGCAAGAATAATCATAAACAGTCCACAACTTTAATTTACCAGAGTAGCTGGTATTAATATTGTAATTATTAATCTAATGTTACATCTAGCTTTCTGTGAGAGTGGTAGGGAGTGGGCATCGAGGGAGTTACAGTTCGGCGACCTACTGTGACTTAAGTCCCACTTATCTCACCCAAATTACTTGCCTGTAATAGTTCAGGTAATACCCTGTAAACCTCATGCAGGTAATTTGCTCACATAATAATAATAATTCAAATAACTACCAGACAGTGCCAGATGTGGATCCTCAGTTCTCGATCTATGTGGACGAATTTAATTCTTGTGTAAAGAATAAAAAGGCACAATACCGTGACTGGAACAATATCATAAGCTTTTTTCTCTAATGTGCGGGTTATTTTTGTATTAATTCTTGTGTTACTGTACTGTAAGGGCTCCAGCATCGCTTGTGATCGACTTAGGGCGTTCTTGTTTTATTAGTTTTAGTTACTTTGAGTGATGACCGTTTTCTTTACAGTCTCTTCTAGAATGGCCTATGTGACATGTCAAAAAATCTTATTAATGAAACTAAGATACCAGATATATTAAGCAGATTTCTTAAATTTACTTGTAACGGATAAGTGAACTGTAGATATAAATCCAGATGTTCTGTTAACCCTTTTGGGGCCTAGTTCCTAGTCCTTTTATGTATCCATATGCTCTTCCGCTACCGTCCACAGGATTTTTTTTTTTTTTACAAGGAAAGGGCTGTTTTCTTCAATTAATTTCTAAACCTGACACAGTAGTAATTTTTTTGGGGGGGATTAGAGACTAAATTGGCTTCATATAATATTTCAGTTACTATTTGATCGATTTTTTTCTATTGGGTTCAGCAATTACTTACATCATTTTTGTATATATTTAATTAAAGACTGATGGACAATTTTCATCCCTCTTTTTGTTACATAAATGAACCTATTATTAAATTCAGAGATGGGCAACCCATTTTTATTTAGTGAACCTCTAATTTAATTTTATCATATGTGTCATTAGTAATTTTTTGCAGAAGTGGGAATATTTAGTTTGCTGTGGAAAACTGAAATTTTCCTCCCAGAGTGAGTCAGTCACATCACACTGGCTAACACGGTGGTTCCAGCTAATTCTGGGATGCTGAAGTCAAATCTCTACTTAGTTTTGCTTCAGCACGTACAATTGCTGTGATATAGAACCCCCACGGTGAACGATTCCACCAAAACAAAGCCATCATGGCAGCCTACTTACTGAATGGCGGACTACTTGCTGGATGGCAGACTACCTGCGGGATGGCAGACTGCCTGCTAGATGGCAGACTACCTGGTGGATGGCAGACTACCTGCTGGATGGCAGACTACCTGCTGGATGGCAGACTGCCTGCTGGAACTGGGCAGACTTACACGCCTGAATTGTAATGTAAACTATTTGCTATGACAGAAAATTCATTAATTTTTGTCATGGGTATATATAGTGAATTTACATTAAGAAAGGCTAGTGTCTCTCACTGAAACCACACTTGATATCTATGCATAATATAATATCTATGAATGTCAAGTAACATGTTTCATGTGGTTCTTCAGTCTTTAATAACTAAAATATTTATAGCAACATTTTAACAAAAATCTTACGTGATGGAGACTGAATTAGCTCAGATTCGTGATCAGCGTAACAAAGATTTGCTTAAAACTACAAACTTGGATAACTTGTAAATTTTTTGTTGGCTGGTATAATCTGCGAGCCTCGTCTTCCCTCCCCACCATCAGCAGCCCCGGGGATGATGCCAGCCTCTCCACTCTTACAACACCTGAGAGTGATTGATTGTATGCAAAGTTAGCTTGTCCTTGCCTGAGCTTCGTCTTTACCAATCTCTCTCTCTCTCTCTCTCTCTCTCTCTCTCTCTCTCCTCTCTCTCTCTCTAGTATATATATATATATATATATATATATATATATATATATATTTTTAAAAAATAATATATGTCGTGCCGATTAGGTAAAACTGGTCAATTAGCAAGAACTCATCTATAATAAAGTCCTTTCTAAAATTTTCTCTATACGTTTAAAGATATATTTTTTCATTTATGTTAATGTAAGAATTTATAATTTTGTACCAAGAGAAACTTTGAAAACCTACCTAACCTTATTACAACAAGCGCAATTTAATTTAGCCTAACCCAACTAAATATATTTTAGATACGTTAACATTAATTTAATAATAAACAAACACAATGAAATATTTTTTTCGTTATGTTCAGAATGATTTTGGCGAAATTATTGCATACACAAATTTTTACTTGTCTTATATGGCAAGGTGAGCGTTGCTATTTAAGCCAAAATCGCAAGTTTTACCTAATCGAGACATATATATTTATATATATATATATATATATATATATATATATATATATATATATATATATATATATATATATATGAGACAATTTGTCATTTGTTAACTAAACTTCTCTTTTTTTTTTTTTTTTCTTTTCGTTTCTCCCTCAACCCGTGGGTGAGAGTGGCGCCGTGATAGATGAAGTTATATCTGCATGTGTCATGTTGAACACACTCCATTACCTCCACCGATACGCTCACAGACGCATGATGGCACGGCCGCGTTCGCATATAAATACAGATACATACACACACAAAAGGAAGAAGGCTCTTGGCACTACCGCAAAGAGGCTGGAATAAAAAACAAGAGGAACAAGCAGGAGTAACAGGGGAAAAGAAGACCTAATGGGAAGGAAACAGAGTGGTTGTCTAGAGGGGTTACAAACTTCTCTAAAGGAGGACCTAGGGGCGAGCGTTGTACCGAATATATTGCTTGAGGAGAGCATGAACTAGCTAACCTATGGAGGGAATAAGCATTTAACAAATCTGTAATTACCACTCAGATGAATGTCGTGCCCATATTAAGGTATGCAACATGGAATCCACTCCTGATAATGCATGTAAAAAAACCTGTAAAATATGCTGTTATAGCAAGACTAGTCCCGGAGGCAAGACATGATAATTATAAGTCAGATGCTGAGACTTGATAAGGTGGAATATAATAGAATGTTTGACGATTTCCTCAGTGCCCTAATGAGGTCGCAACCTGGACGTAGGTCAGACTTACCTGGTCAAGGAGGGTTTTGCTGCTGCAGCCCGCTGGCCCACATGTCCGTCAAAGCCTGGCTGATCCTGCACATTGCAGGGAAACTTGTCGAGATTCATCTTGAAGTCTTCCACGCTTGTTCCGGCAGGGTTTCTGATATCTGGTCCTACGGATGTTGATATAATGTTCTCTTATTGTATCCATGGCAATCCTGCGTTTCATTTTTTTAACATTTCCTCCTATATCCCTACGGGATCTCGGTGATAATGTAAAATGTTATATAGTGTGCGGATATAGGACTAGTCTCGAAATTACCTTTCACGTATATATTATCATGTATATTTCTTTCCTCCATTTCAACGAGTACATATTTCGGATTCTGAGGCGTTCCCAGTAAATTAAAGGCTTTATTAACTCGATCCGTTCTGTAAATGATCATTGTATCTGTTATAACTATGATATCTCTCCTGACCTGAACGGAACTGCCAGTACTAAACAAAACTCTAACTAAGAGAGCACAAGCAGTTTGAATCGTGTCCATATTGGCACTATTTCGCTAATTTTGAAAGTTCTCATTATCCACCCGTCTCTTTTCTGAGTTTCGTCATAGTATTTGCTTGATTGTGTTTTTTGACAGGAAGATCAGCTGACATTATTACACCCAGGTCCTTCCCATGTTTCTCTCATTCTATTTGCTGATCTTTAATTTTGTATACCGTGCCTTTTTGGAGCTTTTCACTTTTTCCATTCCTAAGAAGTATTAACTTTTCTCCATTGAGAGATGTTATTCTCCAGTGCCTACTGGAAGACTTGCTTGTAGCTTCTGGCAGTTGTTCTGCGTCTTCTACCGAGGCGACATTCATCCTTATTTTGGAAACATCTGCAAATTATAATACGAGACTGTGGGGAGCGGTTTATATCTATGTCCGCTATGAGGATGAGAAACAATAAACGTACCAGGCCAGCCCCTTGAGGTACCGAGTTTATTACTTTGCTAATGCTGGATTTTGCTCTATTTGCTACTATTTGTGCTTAGTTTGTCAGAAAGTTGAAAATCCACTTCCATATTTTCCCAGTTATAGCTATCGCCCTCATTTTGTATACAATTACCTCATGATATTATTTGTCAAAGATCTTTGCGAATTCCATATATAGTACGTCTGGGTTTTGGTTGTCTTCCAATGCCTCTGAAATTCTGTCATAGTGGTTTAGTAGTCGTAACAAGCATGTCTTCCCGCTCTAAATCTATACAGATCTGGGCTGTGCAGATTGTGCTGTTCCGTCAAGTTTGCAATTTGTAAGATGTTCCAGCTACTGGTCTGCAATTTTTTGGATAGCACTCTGCTGCTTAATTTATGCAAAGGCTCTTATGTCCGCACTTTTTAAGGTCTTTGAGAGTTCATCTCGGTTTCCAAAGGATGCTGAGTGATCATGGTAGCGGTATTTTGCACTTTTTTATAAATAAATACTCTTCACAAGATATATATATATATATATATATATATATATATATATATATATATATATATATATATATATATATATATATATATATATGTCGTGCCGATTAGGTAAAACTGTCAATTAGCAAGAACTCATCTAAAATTAAGTCCTTTCTAAAATTTTCTCTTGTACGTTTAAAGATATATTTTTTAATTTATGTTAATGTAAGAATTTATAATTTTGTACCAAGAGAAACTTTGAAAACCTACCTAACCTTATTACAACAAGCGCAATTTAATTTAGCCTAACCCAACTAAATATATTTTAGATACCTTAACATTAATTTAATAATAAACAAACACAATGAAATATATTTTTTCGTTATGTTAAGAATGATTTTGGCGAAATTATTGCATACACAAATTTTCACTTGTCTTATATGGCAAGGTGAGCGTTGCTATTTAAGCCAAAATCGCAAGTTTTACCTAATCGGCACGACATATATATATATATATATATATATATATATATATATATATATATATATATATATATATATATGTATGTATATATATATATATATATATATATATATATATATATATATATATATATATATATATATATATATGTGTGTGTGTCGTGCCGAATAGGTAAAACTTTCGATTTTGGCTTAAATAGCAACGCTCTTCTTGCCGAATAAGGCAAACGAAAATTTTGTGTATGAAATAATTTCGCAATCATTTTGAACCTAACGAAAAAAATATATTTCATTGTGTTTGTTTATTATTAAATTATTGTAAACTTATCTAAAATGTATTTAGTTGAATTAGGCTAAATTAAATTGCGTTTCTTATAATAAGGTTAGGTAAGTTTTCTAAGGTAATTTTGGTACAAAATTGTTAATTTTTACATTAACATCAATTAACAAAATATATATCTTTAAACGTATAATAAAAAATTAAAAAAAAGACTTAATTTTAAAAGGAGTTCTTGCTAACTGACCAATTTTACCTATTCGGCACGACATATATATATATGGGGTGCACAACAAACTATCCGTTTCGGTAGTGTAATCTAAAACTTAATATTCCCCTCTCTCCCTTCCACACGATAAATCCTAGTCTACTCCTATTCCCGTCTTCAGTCCTTCAAACTCCCCACCCCCCCTTCCCTCATTTCTAACGACAAATACAGGAAAAGATAGCTTAGATTTTCCCTATTCTCATCTTCATTCTTTCGCCAGTCCCTCACTACTACCCACAACACAGGGAAAACTAGTCTATCTGTATCAATTAGTGTCAATGACGTTGCTCCGTTGACTCTCGTTTATCTTTCCCAAGACCTGTCAGCGGTAATTTTTGTGTGGTCGCTGATAGCTGTTGATGTTGACAGTGATGGTGTTGGTGTCTCTGTCAAGGCTTGTCTGGGGAGTAAAGAGAAAGAGAGAGAAATAAATAAATAGAGAGATAAATAAATAGATAGAGAGAGAGAGAGAGAGAGAGAGAGAGAGAGAGAGAGAGAGAGAGAGAGAGAGAGAGAGAGAGAGAGAGCGGGGGTGCCTCCTCCTCCTCCTTGATTCGCCGGTACTCTCCCGGCCCAGGTCTTTTCCACATGATGACCCAACCTTGGCTCCCTGTTTTGGGAGTGTCGTGAGACCTTTGTCTCACTATGTCTCACGATGAGGAGGTACAAATAACTCCTCATCTTTCGGGACCAACTGTCCCCAGGCCTAGCCACATTCCCCGCCCTCACGAGGCTCATAGGGAGAAGCTAGGCCTCTGGTCTGCCATCTTCCCCGCCCCAGGGGGAGATCGTGGGAACGGCAGTCGTGGGAGCTACAAGTAGTAGCAAACTCTGGGCTCTGGCACCTTCCCCGCCCCAGGAGTGCTCGTGGGAGTGTTCCCCGCCCTAGGAGGGCCCGTGGGAGTGGTGTCTGCAGCGGGGGTGCGAGCTCCAGGTAAAGCCAGTCAGCCAGCCTGCCAGCCAGCCAGCTAGAGCCAACTAGAACCAACCAGCCAGCCAGAGCCAGCAAGAACCAACCAGCTAGCCAGGCAGTCAGCCAGCTAGCCAGCCAACCAGCCAGCCAAAGCCATCCAGAACCAACAAGCCAGAAGGAGAAGACAAAATAAAGACGTATAGCTGTTGGATAATATTAACTGGGACCGCATTCAAAGCTGTATAGCTGGTGCTGATTATGACTATTTTTGGATTTGAAGGAGTTGATATAGTATTAGTTGGTGTAGAGAGTGTTGTGAGTGTAGTTTCCAGTTCAGTCAACGATAGTGGACACTTCTGCTTGTTTTTAATGCCTGTAAAAGGATGAGATACGTACTGTTCATAAATTATCATATATATTTTTTATTCATTAACACATCGGCCGTTTCCCACCAAGGCAGAGTGGCCCGAAAAAGAAAGACTTTCATCATCATTCACTCCATCACTGTCTTGCCAGAGGAGTGCTTACACTACAGTTATAAAACTGCAACATTAACACCCCTCCTTCAGAGTGCAGACACTGTACTTCCCATCTCCAGGACTCAAGTCCAGCCTGGCACTTTCCCTGATTACCTTCATAAATGTTACCTTGCTCACACTCCAATAGCACGTCAAGTCCTAAAAACCATTTGTGTCCATTCGCTACAATCTAACACATGCTTGCTGGAAGTCCAAGCCTCTCGCACACAAAACCTCCTTTACCCCCTCCCTCCAACCTTTCCTAGGCCGACTCCTACCCGCCTTCCTTAGACTACAGATTTATACATTCTCGAACTCATTCTATTTTGTTCCATCCTCTCTTCATGTCCGAACCACCTCAACAACCCCTCCTCAGCTCTCTGGATAATAGTTTTGGTAATCCCACACTTCCTCCTAATTTCCAAACCACGGATTCTCTGAATTATATTCACACCACACATTGCCCTCATACATGACATCTCTTTAAGGAAGCTATAGACTGTTGTGAAGAATCTTTTTATTCCTCTTGAAAGAAGCTGGAATCTGACGTGAAGAACCTCTCTACATCCTCTTGAAGGAAACTGGAGTTGTGGAAAAATCACGCAGCTTTTGATTTCCCAGACAGTTGAAAGTGGAGAGAAAGGAAGGAGGACGAGCAGTCCCACCAGTGCCTATGATCGGGTGTCACATTTCTCTTTCCATTCCTTATTTATAAAATTAATCTAGTAATGAAGCCTCCAAAGGCTAATTAATGTATTATACACTACTACTTATAAGTATTTAAGCAAAGTTAGAGTTAGACATTGATTACTCTACCTTTGTATCTACATCACCTCTCACAACCTATACAACTGTGAGCAGTGGGCACTTGTTTCAGCCAGTCATGAGTACCCACTGGCTTGGGAAGCGACCGACTCCTGCCTACCCGACAGTCACGAAGAATCCTGTATACGAGCAAAGCCGGTGACTAAGAGCTGCCCAATTGTGCAGATCATTTAACAGCCTAGTTAATTAGGACGCCTTATCCTACAACAGACCTTGTGCAGTGAAGTACTCTGACATTTGATAACACATTACAACACGAATTAGATAGCATTTTCATGGCAATAAACCACTATTACCAGCTGGGCGATCCACTTCTCACCACCACAGCCTCCATCATTTCAACCTCTTTCCCCTTTCTTCACCTCCTTTTCCTTATATTCCATCATCTCGTCTTCCTCTTTTTTATCTTCACTTTCTCCACTTTCTGCATTATTACATCTTCTCCAGCAAATGCCTTCATCTCATTCTCCCTCTACCTTCACCTCCTGGGATTTCATTTCTTCTTCAGATTCCACCTTCATCTTCCTGCACCTCTTGCATCACAACCTCCGCTTCTTCTTTAACTCCTCTTCCTCCATGCCATCCACCACCACCACTCTCCATCTTCCATCTCACACCAATTTTTCGCCAGCATTAGAGCCACCAGCTGTTGGGAATTATCCACCAGCTTGCTCAGGGATGACTCCGCTCATGTATCCTACAGAAAAATTGCCGGAAATTTAATGTATATATATATATATATATATATATATATATATATATATATATATATATATATATATATATATATATATATATATATATATATATATATATATATATTAAATCTTTTGTACCATATTATGTAATAAAATATACCTACTGGTAAAAAATAAAAGATGGGGTGTAGGGAAGTGGAATATTCAAATGGCTTCAGGAAGCCAAATATTCTTCCTTGAAGCCTTTTTATCCACTTCTCCGAGGCTATGGGTCCCACAGTTTGTACCAGAGGTGGACCTCATCTTATATATATATATATATATATATAGTATATATATATATATATATATATATATATATATATATATATATATATATATATATATATATACAAAAGATTTGAGAGATACATTGTTGATATAAAGATGGCATATACAGTACACGAGGTGAGAGATACATGTCTAGTACATATTGTTACATCTTTGTCACTGATTATAATGCGAAAATCTCATCCAGCTCTTCCGAGCTGGTGCGCGTGCCAGAATACAGCATGCATTACCCTCTGAACAGCAGCGCTGAGTCGCTGGAACAGAAAACTAGCTGCCCTGGGATCCCTAGTTACCCTGTTGAGTCTTTTGCCCAGCTCCTTGAGGAACTTAGATGCACTCTTTCCCCATGAGCCAAGGGTCTCTGAGCCTATGGGAACAAACATATAATGATGGGCAAGTTCTCCATATTTTCTCGACTTCTGGGACTCCCTGAAGGTGGCAGCAGCCCTCCTTCCTCCCTGGTGTACTGGAGATAGGTATCAGCCAAGGTAGATGCACATGTGTAGTCCCACACCACCTGCTTGCCGTCTGTCCAGGCTTGAAGGGTGATACCATCTGGACGCTTTTGGTTGCCATCAGATCTGCATAGTTGGGGTGGTTCCCTTACTGCTGGGCATCCGGCTGTTGTGAGGCTCCTCTTGATAATGTTATTAACCTCTTCATGTCTTGCAATCTTTCCCTCGGATTTACGACACACAAGACCATGGTACCCGAATCGGTCTGCTGCTTCACTGCCACAAATACACCTGTGTTCGGCGAGAATAGGGGCGGCAAGTCGAAGGGCAACACCAATGCGGATGGTCTGTGGGTCGAGGCGTGTGCCAAGGCTGGAGTTGGGAACAGCCAAAAGAAAGTCCCCTGCATGAGGAGCTCTCACTGCAAGTAGGCGGGCTCTATCCTTCCCTGACACACTCTGAAGCATTGCTGAGGCTATATTCTCTACTATTGGGCCATCCCAGTGCGACTGTTTGTAGTTGTTGGGGGGAGCAGGCCTGGTTTCAGAGCCTGTTAGGTTATCCCAGATCCTGGCTCCATCAACGAACTTTTGGTCATGGATTCCAATCGTGTCCCTAAGATGTTCAGGGAGAATTGCTGCTACAAGCCCTCTGGATGCAATGCATGAAGACAGGAAAGCAGGTAGAGCAATCTGAGATGACTTGCGGACACCAATGCCTCCTAGTCTGACTGGGAGTGTAGCTTGGTCCCACTGCCCATCTTCTAGAGTAAGGTTAAGTACTTTAGTAAAGATCTGCCTCAGGATACTGTCATATTCGTGCAGTATAGGATTATCATATGAAGGAGCACATCTTAGGAAATATGTCAACCTGGGCAGACTCAAGCATTTTGTGAGGAGGTACAAGGCATCATGGGTGTCAAGATTGCCTATTCGTTGTTCCATTCTCCTCAATTCTTCCAGTTTCTTCCTGAGAATTGTGTCAATGGCATCTCTTCCCAGAGGTGCTCCAAGCAAGACACTATTAGTAGGGCAATGACTGTTGCTCCTGGTAGTTTTGATAGCACTGCATCTATCACTTGTTGATTGACTGATATGATTTCACATTTGGATGGATTCAGGATGAGACCCATTTCCTGTCCCTGTGTCATCACCTGTGTAAGATCATCTACAAGGGACTCCTTTGTACCTATACGTATATATATATATATATATATATATATATATATATATATATATATACGTATATATATATATATATATATATATATACGTATATATATATATATATATATATATATATATATATATATATATATATATATATATATATATATATATATATATATATATATATATATATATATATATATATATATATATATATATATATATATATATAATGTCGTGTTGAATAGGTAAAACTAGTCAGTTAGCTAGAACTAATTTGAAATTAAGTCTTTTCTAAAAAAAATTCATTTATGTTAATGTAAAAATTAATAATTTTATGCCAAAAGAACCTTAGAAAACGTACCTTACCTTATTATAACAAATCAAAATATATATGTTTTAGATAAGTTTACAATAATTTAATAATAAACAAACACAATGAAATATATTTTTTTCGTTAGTTTCTGAATGATTTTTTTGCGAATTTATGGCATACATAAATTTTAGCTTGCCTTATTCGGCAAGAAGAGCATTACTATTTAAGTCAAAATAGCACGTTTTACTTATTCGGCACTATATATATATATAGATATATATATATATATATATATATATATATATATATATATATATATATATATATATATATATATATATATATATATGCAAAAGATCACAGTAAACAGGTGATATCAAAATATGCAAAACAACCACTATAAAAAATAGAAGAATTCTTCTATTTTTTCATAGTGGTTGTTTTGGATATATATATATATATATATATATATATATATATATATATATATATATATATATGTGTTTGTGTATTTGTTTTGTCTTTGTGTGTCTGTGTGTGTATGTGTGTTTGTCAGTTTTCAACGGCGTATGCAAATGAGGGGAGAGGTGTTGGGAGGGCCTGAGGCTGATGGATTTGATGGTGGGTTAAGGGTGTAGGGGAAGGAGAGGCTGGTATGTAGGAGGCACTGGTGTTGGCACTGTGAGGTCCTTCTTACCAGTCTACTTGGGGAGGCTGGGATGAAGAGCTTGGCACTGGCACTCACAGTGCCGTCATGTCAGTCTATTTGAAGAGTTGAGGATAAAGAGCTTGGCATTGACTCTTGGGAGGTCACTCACATCATAATACTCGGGTAAGCATGTTTTATTATCATTATTATTATTATTATTATTATTATTATTATTATTATCATTATTATTATCATTATTATTATTATTATTATTATTATTATTATTATTATTATTATTATTATTATTATTATTATTATTATTATTATTATTATTATTATTATATTATTATTATTACTATTAACTGTAGGGCTTTTTTATTTTTACTCTAGTAAGTTATCTGACTCGAACACGTGTCATACCTTCCCTCTGCTAAGGTGAATCTTGATACCCTACTGGGCAAGCTACCTGCTCGTCTACCATCCTGGTGCTTCATCACATCTGAATGTCTGTAGAAATGGCAACGAGGCGACAAGTACCGTATTTTCCGGCAAAAAAGTCTTGGGAAATCAGCCTGCGTCTTATATGCTGAAGATCAGGGTTAAGAGTAGGCTTTGGGTTACGTTTTATCAGTTGTTTACTAACGTTTCGTTACAACTGCCTGGAAACATTCTTTTTTTTTTTTCTTATATGATCGTGCGCCTTATATGCCGGAAAACAATGTATATGACAAAGATACATGAAACAGAGTATGACTTTATTGCAGCAACGTTTCGCTCAAGATCTTTATCAGGCTATAACATTTGGGAACCTTTACTACGGAAACGTTTCGCCAGCCAAATGTTGGACGAGTGTCTCGTTCTTCATCTTGTCGGTTTTCTAAACGTTTTTTATCATATATTTTGTCATGTTATGACTTGATCAAATTCTAATTGAGCGAAATGTTGTTACGCTGTTTCATGTGTCAGTCATCTTATTCATGTCTGACGGCTTTTCAAGTATTGTCAAGCTATCGCAGTTGATGCTGGAGTGTCTGCCTGTACGTCAGTTGATGCTGGAGTGTCTGCCTGTACGTCAGTTGATGCTGGAGTGTCTGCCTGTACGTCAGTTGATGCTGGAGTGTCTGCCTGTACATCAGTTGATGCTGGAGTGTCTGCCTGTACATCAGTTGATGCTGGAGTGTCTGCCTGTACGTCAGTTGATGCTGGAGTGTCTGCCTGTACGTCAGTTGATGCTGGAGTGTCTGCCTGTACGTCAGTTGATGCTGGAGTGTCTGCCTGTACATCAGTTGATGCTGGAGTGTCTGCCTGTACATCAGTTGATGCTGGAGTGTCTGCCTGTACGTCAGTTGATGCTGGAGTGTCTGCCTGTACATCAGTTGATGCTGGAGTGTCTGCCTGTACATCAGTTGATGCTGGAGTGTCTGCCTGTACGTCAGTTGATGCTGGAGTGTCTGCCTGTACGTCAGTTGATGCTGGAGTGTCTGCCTGTACATCAGTTGATGCTGGAGTGTCTGCCTGTACATCAGTTGATGCTGGAGTGTCTGCCTGTGCATCAGTTGATGCTGGAGTGTCTGCCTGTACATCAGTTGATGTGGAATGTCTGCCTGTACATCAGTTAATGTGGAGTGTCTGCCTGTACATCAGTTGATGTGGAGTGTCTGCCTGTGCATCAGTTGATGTGAAGTCTCTACCTGTACATCAGTTGATGTGGAATGTCTGCCTGTACATCAGTTAATGTGGAGTGTCTGCCTGTACATCAGTTAATGTGGAGTGTCTGCCTGTACATCAGTTAATGTGGAGTGTCTGCCTGTACATCAGTTAATGTGGAGTGTCTGCCTGTGCATCGGTTGATGTGGAATGTCTGCCTGTACATCAGTTAATGTGGAGTGTCTGCCTGTACATCAGTTAATGTGGAGTGTCTGCCTGTACATCAGTTAATGTGGAGTGTCTGCCTGTGCATCAGTTGATGTGGAATGTCTGCCTGTGCATCAGTTGATGTGGAATGTCTGCATGTGCATCAGTTGATGTGGAGTGTCTGCCTGTACATCAGATGAGATCTAGTGTCTGCCTGTACATCAGATGATATGGAATGCCTGCCTGTGCATCAATTGATGTGGAATGCCTGCCTGTGCATCAGTTGATGTGGAATGCCTGCCTGTGCATCAGTTGATGTGGAATGCCTGCCTGTGCATCAGTTGATGTGAAGTGTCTGCCTGTACATCAGATGATGTGGAGTGTCTGCCTGTGCATCAGTTGATGTGGAGTGTCTGCCTGTACATCAGTTAATGTGGAGTGTCTGCCTGTGCATCAGTTAATGTGGAGTGTCTGCCTGTACATCAGTTGATGTGGAATGTCTGCATGTGCATCAGTTGATGTGGAGTGTCTGCCTGTACATCAGATGAGATCTAGTGTCTGCCTGTACATCAGATGATATGGAATGCCTGCCTGTGCATCAATTGATGTGGAATGCCTACCTGTGCATCAGTTGATGTGGAATGCCTGCCTGTGCATCAGTTGATGTGGAATGCCTGCCTGTGCATCAGTTGATGTGAAGTGTCTGCCTGTACATCAGATGATGTGGAATGTCTGCCTTTGCATCAGTTAATGTGGAGTGTCTGCCTGTGCATCAGTTAATGTGGAGTGTCTGCCTGTGCATCAGTTAATGTGGAGTGTCTGCCTGTACATCAGTTAATGTGGAGTCTTTACCTGTACATCAGATGATGTGGAATGTCTGCCTGTGCATCAGTTAATGTGGAGTGTCTGCCTGTGCATCAGTTAATGTGGAGTGTCTGCCTGTACATCAGTTAATGTGGAGTCTCTACCTGTACATCAGTTAATGTGGAGTGTCTGCCTGTACATCAGTTGATGTGGAATGTCTGCCTGTACATCAGTTAATGTGGAGTGTCTGCCTGTACATCAGTTAATGTGGAGTGTCTGCCTGTACATCAGTTAATGTGGAGTGTCTGCCTGTGCATCAGTTGATGTGGAGTGTCTGCCTGTACATCAGTTAATGTGGAGTGTCTGCCTGTACATCAGTTAATGTGGAGTGTCTGCCTGTGCATCAGTTAATGTGGAGTGTCTGCCTGTGCATCAGTTAATGTGGAGTGTCTGCCTGTGCATCAGTTAATGTGGAGTGTCTGCCTGTGCATCAGTTAATGTGGAGTGTCTGCCTGTACATCAGTTGATGTGGAGTGTCTGCCTGTTTATCCGTTAATGTGGAGTGTCTGCCTGTACATCAGATGAGATGTAGTGTCTGACTGTACATCAGATGATGTGGAATGCCTGCCTGTGCATCAGTTGATGTGGAATGCCTGCCTGTGCATCAGTTGATGTGAAGTGTCTGCCTGTGCATCAATAGATGCTCGAGTGTGTTCCTGTATATCATTCCAATATGTTACGGTTGTAGGCAGTTTTGGGACTACGCCCTCCTGTATCTTCATTGTGTATATTACAGCATATCTCTCTCTCGCCATCTTTCCATTCGAGTTGTTCCCAGTAGCTTAAATGACTTATTGCATCTGTGTGAGCGGTAAACACTATTTTTTTCAGCTCTACTATCTCACCCTCTCTGAACTGGGTTCTCAACACTGAGCAGTAGTCTAAGCGAGAAAGCACAGATGATGATGTTACCACTGGGATTCTTGCTTTTATTTTGAAAGTTCTCATTATCCAGCATATTGGGACTTTGGGTGAATGTTAGTAATAATTACGAGCCACTTATCATGCTAATTTTCATGTCTTCCGCAAAGAATGATGCAAAGCTGTGTTTTGTGTTTTAATCTGTCTGCAATGAAAATTAGAAACAGGAATGGCGCCAGGACCTTGCCTTGGAATATTACGCTTATTTACACTGCTAAGGCAATATTTTACATTATCTACTGATTCTTATTATTTTCTATTAGAAAATTTTAGATGCATTTGCCTACTTTTCTTGTTATACCTATTCATCTAATTTTATTAAGCTACCACTTCATGATCGCCTTAGCGAAGTCCGTGTACACCACCTCTGCACTGTGGGATTCTTTCAAAGTCTTCCAGTTGTATCTTAGTGACCCAGTTGTTGTGAAAATAGTGATCTTGTTCTGAACCCATGCTGACCTGGGTTGTACATATCATGCTTTCCCACGAACTTTGTAACTTTGCATCTCACCGACCTCTCAGAGATTGCTGTTACGTGTGACGTTAGTGCCACCAGTTTGTATTTTTTTTCTTTTTGCCACTCTCGTGCAAGGGAGCTACAGTATGTCTGCATTTTTTGGCATCTGGGATCTCGCCTACATTTAAGCTCTTCTTTCAAAGTGTGCTAAGTGCTCTTGATAGTGGCAGTTCGCGTTTCTCTGTAAACGGAGAGTTCCATAAGTCAGGTCCCGGTAATGAATGTGTGAGCCTTTTGTGATGAACTCTTCTCCAGGCTATGGGAATGACCCCCTCAAAACAGCTTCTTCAAGGCTGACGACCTGATCACGTCTTCGCCTCTCCACTGATTCTGCTGTCTGTACATTTAATGACCTACGTGTTGGACTTAAGAAGCTTACTGCATGGGTGAAACGTTTCGGAAAAATGATATCTAACTATTGAACATGTGTCCTACTCATATGTCACAAAGAAACTTTTGGAACTCTTCCTCAGTAGAGCACGAAATGACGGGACATGCAGAACACTCCTCTCTCTCCCGAGTGTCACTCCCTCCGAGTGTGGCACCCTCGTTTACTCAGGTGTCTCAATGGGACCTGTGGCATCCTTTCAAGGTACCACAGAGAAACCTGTAACACCCTCTCTCACCTGGGAGCCAAAATATGACCTGTGGCTCGATCTCACCCTGGTGCCACACAAAGAAACCTGCGGCACCCTCCTTCACCCTGGTGCCACAAAGGGACCTGTGGCACCCTCCCTCACCCTAGTGCCACATGAAAGCGGCCCCCAGCCCAGCAGAGAGGCAGGGCCAGCCTCCTGGGAGCTGCCTCAGCGCTCTGTACAACACAACTCAGAGGCGCTGTGATTCACTATTCATGGATTCGGTGAGCGGCAGCGATTGGGTGATTGTTGTGATTCTGGAGAACTCTCTCTCTCTCTCTCTCTCTCTCTCTCTCTCTCTCTCTCTCTCTCTCTCTCTCTCTCTCTCTCTCTCTCTCTCTCCCTGACGTCTGAAAGGACGTTCATTTTTTTTAAATTGATTTCACCATAGATTTTTAATTAGTGGTCTTGTTAAAAATAGTAATGATAAAAGCAAAATAATAATAATAATAAACTAATAATATAATAACAATATTAATCATAATAATAAGTGTTTAATTGATGGATAAGTGTTTATACATCTGAAGAATAGTGGAGTGTAGAGGAGAGAGAAATTTTGGGAGATGTTAAACGAATGTTTAATGAGTTGCGAACCAAGTGATCTAAATGTTAAAGTGGAAAAACCATTTGTAGAGGGCGTGATAGGTCAGTCTGGGGTGCCAGGGGTAAGTGAGGATGGGTTCTTGAGGTGGTTTGGAAGTTTAGATAGGATGAAGCAAAACAGGATGACTTGGAGGGTGTAGTAATCTGTAGTGGAAGCAAGTGTGTTTATGACTTGACCTGCTGTTGGAGTATGAGCAAAGTAACATTTATGAAGGAATTCAGTGAAACCGGTTAGCCGGACTTGAGTCCTGGAGGTGAGAAATACAGTACTTGATCTATCGGCTCGGTATTGGCGCGCCTCTGGTAAGACAGTGATGAAGTGAGTGATGGTGAAAGTGTTTCTTCTTTTTCCGGTTACCCTTCCTCAGTGGTACACGGCTGGTGTGTTAGAAATAATAATAATAATAATAATAATAATAATAATAATAATAATAATAATAATAATAGTAGTAGTTCGTAGTAATGGGTGGGTTGGGGTGGGGTGTGTGGGTGTGGCCTTATACCCTCCTTCCGCGGAAGGGAGGCGCGTTCAGGCCGAAGAAATCAATTAGTGACTTAACTTTCTTGCCTTCAGGATCCCGTGCGGGCAAAAGTGACTTATGTGAGGAAGATGAGGAAAAGGAAATCAATAGCAGTAGCCTCTCATTCCTTCTCTCCTCTTCTCATCCTCTCTCTCTCTCTCTCTCTCTCTCTCTCTCTCTCTCTCTCTCTCTCTCTCTCTCTCTCTTCTCTCTCTCTTATTTTATTTACAGTTATTTTTATAGGGTTCATTTAACACCTGTCTTTATTTACCAGCAGAGAACTCTTTCGTTCCTCAGCACCCCTCCCCGTGCACTAAAACTCACCTCCTCCCCGCCCGTGCACTACAACTCACCTCCTCCCCGCCCGTGCACTACAACTCACCTCCTCCCCACCCGTGCACTACAACTCACCTCCTCCCCGCCCGTGCACTACAACTCACCTCCTCCCCGCCCGTGCACTACAACTCACCTCCTCCCCACCCGTGCACTACAACTCACCTCCTCCCCGCCCGTGCACTACAACTCACCTCCTCCCCGCCCGTGCACTACAACTCACCTCCTCCCCGCCCGTGCACTACAACTCACCTCCTCCCCGCCCGTGCACTACAACTCACCTCCTCCCCACCCGTGCACTACAACTCACCTCCTCCTCACCCGTGCACTACAACTCACCTCCTCCCCGCCCGTGCACTACAACTCACCTCCTCCCCGCCCGTGCACTACAACTCACCTCCTCCCCGCCCGTGCACTACAACTCACCTCCTCCCCGCCCGTGCACTACAACTCACCTCCTCCCCACCCGTGCACTACAACTCACCTCCTCCCCGCCCGTGCACTACAACTCACCTCCTCCCCGCCCGTGCACTACAACTCACCTCCTCCCCGCCCGTGCACTACAACTCACCTCCTCCCCACCCGTGCACTACAACTCACCTCCTCCCCGCCCGTGCACTACAACTCACCTCCTCCCCGCCCGTGCACTACAACTCACCTCCTCCCCACCCGTGCACTACAACTCACCTCCTCCCCACCCGTGCACTACAACTCACCTCCTCCCCGCCCGTGCACTACAACTCACCTCCTCCCCGCCCGTGCACTACAACTCACCTCCTCCCCGCCCGTGCACTACAACTCACCTCCTCCCCGCCCGTGCACTACAACTCACCTCCTCCCCGCCCGTGCACTACAACTCACCTCCTCCTTGCCCGTGCACTACAACTCACCTCCTCCCGCCCGTGCACTACAACTCACCTCCTCCCCGCCCGTGCACTACAACTCACCACCTCCCCGCCCGTGCACTACAACTCACCTCCTCCCCGCCGTGCACTACAACTCACCTCCTCCCCACCCGTGCACTACAACTCACCTCCTCCCCACCCGTGCACTACAACTCACCTCCTCCCCACCCGTGCACTACAACTCACCCTCCTCCCGCCCGTGCACTACAACTCACCTCCTCCCCGCCCGTGCACTACAACTCACCTCCTCCCCACCCGGCACTACAACTCACCTCCTCCCCACCCGTGCACTACAACTCACTCCTCCTCCCACCCGTGCACTACAACTCACCTCCTCCCCACCCGTGCACTACAACTCACCTCCTCCCCGCCCGTGCACTACAACTCACCTCCTCCCCGCCCGTGCACTACAACTCACCTCCTCCCCACCCGTGCACTACAACTCACCTCCTCCCCACCCGTGCACTACAACTCACCTCCTCCCCACCCGAGCACTACAACTCACCTCCTCCCCACCCGTGCACTACAACTCACCTCCTCCCCGCCCGTGCACTACAACTCACCTCCTCCCCGCCCGTGCACTACAAATCCTCTCGGCCCCTCCTCTATAAATCACTCCCTGGATGGGTATTTAAAAAAAATTGTTTGGTGTGCCCCATTTTGATTTGCAATGTAGATTTTGCCCCGATGTTTCAGAGGAGGTTGAAAAACGTGGCACTCGGAGGGTGGCATAGTGGGGGAGAGGAAGGAGATGAGTGGAAGACGGATGTGGAGAGTATGTGGGGTGGGGGAGGTGAAGGAAGAAACTAAAGATGGAACGGGGAGAAGTGAAGAATGAAATTATAGGGAGAGTGAGAAGGAGGGAGGGGAAATTCCTTGGAAAAAAGACGAAGAAGAGACGAGGGGAGGCAGAGTAGCAGAGGCTGGGGTGGATGGGACGTAAGAGAGAGGGGAGAGACGAGGGGAGGCAGAGCAGCAGAGGTTGGGGTGGATGGGACGTAAGAGAGAGGGGATGATGATGATGATGATGTAACAGCTCTTAGCTTGTAGGTAAAGGTAGGAACCCTTAACCTAACTTTGTAAAAACCCTTGTGTGTAGAGAGAGAGAGAGAGAGAGAGAGAGAGAGAGAGAGAAGAGGGAAAGGAGGCAACATACAGCACAAACACATATTTATGATCACAGTTGCAATAGTAAATGTTTTGTCTCTGTAATAACAACTGCGCCACATTTTTGGTGATGCATTTGCTGAGCGTGGGGGGTGTATGTAGGGTGTGTAATGTTTGTGTGTGGAGGGGAGACTTGTGATTGTGTGGGGAGGGGAGACTTGTGATTGTGTGGGGAGGGGAGACTTGTGATTGTGTGTGGAAGGGAGACTTGTTATTGTGTGTGGAGGGGAGACTTGTGATTGTGTGTGGAGGGGAGACTTGTGATTGTGTGTGGAGGGGAGACTTGTGATTGTGTGGAGAGGGGAGACTTGTGATTGTGTGTGGAGGGGAGACTTGTGATTGTGTGTGGAGGGGAGACTTGTGATTGTGTGGGGAGGGGAGACTTGTGATTGTGTGGGGAGGGGAGACTTGTGATTGTGTGTGGAGGGGAGACTTGTGATTGTGTGTGGAGGGGAGACTTGTGATTGTGATCATGGAGCGTTTATTTTACATAACAAAATTGGATACTCAGCAGTGTGCTGCTGTCCTGTCTTATATGGTAGTTACACAGTGGGAACAAAAGCTGAATATGTTTCCCCTATAATATTCTATCATGCGGCTGATTTTGTGGAGGTGAGGGATTATCAGGATGGAGTCAATTGATGTGACCTGACAAGTGAGGAAGGTAGGTGCAGATGGTTGCAAATATGAAGTTTTTTCAAAGCATAATTCAAGGTGCCCAAGCAACATGTGCTCCAAAGAGGAAGATTAGAAAATAAATGACCCTAAATGGATAAACAATGAATTAAAATATCTCACAGGCGAATCCAAGGAAGAGAGGGATGTTTAAGGAATCAATATATTCAGTTAAAGAGAGAAATTAAGAAAGGAATCAGAAAAGCCAGAAGAGATTGTGAAATTAAAGTCACAAGGAAATCGAAGGTCAACCCAAAAGTTTTCTTTCAGGTATACTGGAGTAAGATTAGGGAGAAGATTGGCCCACTAAAAAGTTGCTCTGGTCAGCTCACTCACAGCGACTAAGAAATGAGTACAGTCTTTATCACTTGTTTCCTCTCAGCTTTTATGCAGGTTAGATACTAGTAAAATTCCCGATATAAAAAATAATATAGATCAGTACGAAAAAAAGTTTTACGCTATTAAAATCATTAGTGACCTGGTTCTATGACAAATAGATTGATTGAAACAAAACAAATCACTGGACCCTGATGAAGTGTTCTAAAGTGTTATAAAGGAATGTAAAGAACTTAGCAAGCCATTAGCTAGTCTTTTCAACATATCACTACAAAGTGGCATAGTGCCGGATAAGTGGAAAAATTAGACACATATGCAACATTTGGGTATCTTTATTGAGGAAACGTTTCGCCACACAGTGGCTTCATCAGTCCAATACAAAGTAGAAAGGTGTAAGGAGAGTTGGAGTTTTGAGGTAATCAGTCCCTCGGCCTGGAGTCGATGTGTTCAGTCCATCAATCTTGTAGAAATGACAGTATATGTCCGTAGAGGTGCTTATATACTGTAGTTAGGTGAGGTGAAGCAGCAGGAGGCGGGGTCATAGTGGTACCATCCACTAGTCTAAGTAGATCTTCGTCCACTTAGACTAGTGGATGGTACCCTGACCGCCTCCTGCTGCTACCTCACCTAACTACAGTATATAGCACCTCTACGGACATATACTGTCATTTCTACAAGATTGATGGACTGACACATCGACTCCAGGCCGAGGGACTGATTACCTCAAACTCCAACTCTCCTACACCTTTCTACTTTGTATTGACTGATGAAGCCACTGTGTGGCGAAACTTTCCTCAATAAAGATACCCAAATGTTGCATATGTGTCTAATTTATAACTTGTCGGTTCTCTGAACCATTCATCTATACCGGATAAGTGGAAAATGATAAACGTAACTCCTACCTACAAAGCAGGTGAGACGATCCTTAGCTTCAAATTATAGACCAATTAGTCTAACCTCCATTGTGGGAAAATTGATGGAATCAATAACTGCCGAGGCTATTGGAAGCCACCTTGAAAGACATAAATTGATCATTGAATCTCAGCATGGTTTTACAAAGGGGCGTTCCTGCCTTACAAATTTTCTAACTTTTTTCACTGAGGTATTTGAGGTGGTAAATCGTGGTCACGAATATGTTATTGTGTATATATATAGACTTCAGTAAGGTCTTTGATAGCGTTTCTCACAGGAGATTGTTAAGGAAAGTAGATGTACACGGAATATGAGTGGAATATTTTTCCTGGATCGAGACATGGTTGACAGATAACCAACAGAGAGGTTGAAGAACGAGACACTTGTCCAAAAATTGGGAATCTTTATTGTGCAAACGTTTCACCAGCCAGTGGCTTCTTCAGTCCAATACAGAGAAGAACTGTGCAAGATGAGGAGTAGTTTGAAGTAATCAGTCCCTCAACCTGGAGTCTATATGTTAAGTTCATCAATCTAGAGACATGTACAGCATATGCACGGAGAAGTGACCTATATAATGCAGTCAGGTGAGTTGAAGCAATAGTAGGCGGTGTCACCAGTTGAAAAAATCACTAGTGCAAACTGGTAAATATTTTTGTTAGTGGGTAGACCTGCTGCAGTGTTCCTCTATTCTTAAGATCTTATGTAAGCAGGTCATGCTATATATTAGGCAACCGTTGAAGAAGTCCTATATATCAAGATCCCAAGATGACAACTCTTGTCTCACAGACCTACTAGAGTTCTACGACAAGGTAAGAGGAGCGAAGCAGGAGAGAGACAGAGAGACAGAGAGAGAGACAGAGAAAGAGAGAGAGACAGAGAGAGGACGGAGGGAAGAAATAGAAAATGGAGTAGAAAATATGCTAGATTTTATGAAAACGCAGAAGAGGAAGAAGGAAACAGCGTCACGATCTCCCTTTCATTATTATCGGGCTGTCTCGGATTTACTGCCGTTTATCGCTAATTTTCCCAAATTATCTCCGTTTCTCTGGACTACGCATTTTTTTTTATTGGCGTTTATCGCTTACATTACCTGTTTTTTTTTTTTTTTTAACGTTTCTCATTTTCATAAAATCTAATAATTTTGTAAAACGTGTTAGGTATTTCTTTTATTATATTGACTTATTAATTTTAAACTTTTTCTCTTGCTTTCTTTGTTATTATTATTATATATTTTTTTATAGTCATTGTTTACTTCTTTTTTTTTTTTTTAAGTTTTCGATGTTTGTTTACATATTCTTTGTTGTTTACAAATTGTATTTGTTTTACTTACATCATCACTAAAATGTTTTTATTTTTACTTACATCCAAATACTAAAATGTTTGTACTCCATTCTGTCGTAACTTGTTTGTTTTTGTGAGATGAAGTCACGTGGATGTCGTCACATACAGTGCTCAGAGCACCAGTGAAACTCAGTCAATGTAGTGCTCAGAGCACTACAGAGCAGTGGAAGTAGGTCATACCCAAAGAGATGGGTTAGTTGTAGAAGTAGTTGTCGTAGCCGTGAAGAAGATTCCATGACGTTGCAGTGTCTGACAAGTTGTACAAGAATGGTGTACAATACCGACAAGATGTCGGTATTGTACATAACCTTCTTCACGGCTACGACAACTACTACTACAACTAACCCATCTCTTTGGGTATGACCTACTTCCACTGGGGAATCCCGCCTACCAGTGACTATGCGAGCATTAGTCGTACGATGACGCAGTCCTTCACTTTATGGAGATAAACACAAGTTGAGGTGTGAGCTTTGATTGCGACGACTCTTAGCTCTATGAATATCAAAATGGTATACAATACCGACAGGTTGGTAGGTGAGACACATAGGCAACAGTTAGGAAACTTTATTCCGAAACGTAGCCTACACAGTAGGCTTCTTCAGTCGAGTACAGAAAGTAGGCAGGAGCAGTAGAGATGTGAAGACGGTGTATCAGTCCATCCTACACAGTGTTATCACGCCATGACTTGGTAATAAAGCCTTTTGGAGAGCGAAACGTTGTCCCAATAAAAAGCTTGTTCCGAAACTTTTATCGTGTAGGCAAAGTTATAACCACTGAGCCACAGAACCAGTTTGTATCAGAGGAACCAATGGTAACCCGAATGTCTCATCTCACAGTCCCAGAAGCTTTCGTCGTACATAACACCTTTTCTCAATTACTCGCGCTAAGTAGAGCTTTTGGTCATGTGACCGAGGCCTTCCACGGGCTTTCCGGTCCACCTCGTGTAAAAAAAAATGACTAAGATTTGTTTTTTTCACCCTTTATAAAACAAAAGATCATCTAGTGTACTAGTATATGACGTGTAATCAGTGAGGTTTACGCTCTAAGATATACTTCAAGACACAATGGGTTTCTTTCACTGTTATTATTTACGACAGAGGAAATCCTCGGTGAATTTTTGTTGCTTTAGTTTTTCTTTGAAAATCATGAGTTTTTTCGGTTAGCAGTTTTTTTTTTTTTGTGGAAGAGGTTTTCGTGAACTGGAATATGATAGCTTCTACTGGCTAGGGTAGATTTTCATTAATATTGTTTATATATGGATGGAAAATAATTCTTTTAATTCTAAGGCATTCTCATTTTTTTTTTAAAGAAAGGAACCTGGAAACCCTCGGTTTATCGGGAATGCCATAACTGCTAAGACATTTTTGATAAGCTATAATATCACAGTCTGCTAGGGCCTAGAAGACTGTGATGTTATGGACTGATGGTCACCCATTTAGTTACTAGCCATACCCCGTCAGTATAGCTGGTAGTAAAATAGTCACTCCTTGATTTCCTGTCAAAGAAATCATCCCTTACCTTTACCCTTCTCCCTCTCTCCTTCCATTAAGGGACCCATAATTTCCCCTCAGTCCCGACCTTTGCCCGTATCTTGGACACCTTCCTCTCGTCTTTGACACAAACATGAAGGGAACGCGTACAACTCACCTTTAATTATCTCCCGCTCCCCTCTCGCCTCCTTCCCCTCTCACGTGTTCATGTTCTTCCCTTCTCTCACGCCCCTTTCCTTCTTTCCTTTGCTGGCAGTTTCTTAACACCTTTCTCTCCCTCGGTGTTACACCTCACCCTTTCCCCACTGTGCCGCATGTCCCTTCTCTTCTATATTTTTCTTCTTCGGCTCTTCCTCCTGCTGCTGCTACTATTGTTGTTGTTGCTGTTTTTACTGCCCTGTTGTTGTGACTACTGCTTCCAGTACTCTTGTATCTGCTTCTGCTGATGTATTCCAACTTTTGTTATTGCTGTTCCTATTGCAGTGTCGTTGCTACTGCTTCTAGTACTGCTGTTTCTGCTTCAGTTTTTGCAACTATTGTTCTTGCTGTTCATGCTTCATTGTTATTGGTGCTGCTGCTCCGTCCTCTGTCTCTTACTCCCCTCTTCCTTCTTTTTAAATTACCGAAGAAACGCTAATTACCTTTATTCGTCTTATAAATTTGCATAGCAAAATTAATACAACTGATTGATGGCGTAACCTTAATTCTTATGCACCAACCCCTGAATCTTAGAGTGAAGCTGCTCCACTTTTTGGCTGACAGTTTTAGCTTGACTAAAACTGTCAGCTTGGCTAAATTAAAATTTCCACGCACATTGCACGTTTTGGATTCATAACTGCAAAATATAAGATATATATAGATTATTTTGTATTTAATATATTTCTTATATTATTTAGGAAAAATCTATCTTCATTTTAAACTACTTTTTTTATTAATCGAAAAAGCTGAAGCCTTTAAAAGTCTAAGAACTCCAAAGATTTATAATACACTGCTGGACAAGCACATCACAAAAAAGGGTTCAGCTAGATACTTTGTAGGGACAAACTGTAGTCAACAGTGTCCTGATGTTAGGTCAGCGTCGGGATGAAGCTGACATTGACCTTCCAGGTTAAAATAACAATAGTGATAGAAGCATAAATGGTGGGTGTGGTAGTCATAGTAGATCCCACTGGTATCCGGGTGTTTACTCTCAACCTACTCCGGATAACCAGTTGTTTGTGTTTACCTGCAGCTAAATATCTTGAAGTAGAACTAGTGGTATCCTGAGCAACTGTTCTACACAGTTCTATCAGTGGCAGTAGAGTAACATGAATAGTGACGGTAGTAGCAGCAGCAGTAGTAGTAGTAGCAGTACCAGTAGTAGTAATTACACTAAGCACTGGCAGTACCTTGTAGCTCATACCTTCCATTCACCTCTCTTATAAATTCCTTGACATATTTAGAATATGGAACGGTATGTTTATTCTTAGTTTAATGTCAGCGGTGGCTGGAGGGAGTTGAGGCTGGAGAAAGACCCTTCAGCGTTACTATCCTTGTCTCGACCATCTAGATAACGTTAGACAGTTTTTAATCAAGATAAAATCACAGACTTTAGGAGATAACATCGGGGAGACTTTAAAGTTCTCGGCTATCTGCCTGTCCCATACATTCCATTATATCCCAAGTCTTAATCGATCTTCCCTCCGAGTCTCTTCTCTCACCCTCTTTCCTTTTATCTCTCCTTTCATTTCCTTTCTCCTGTCCTTCTTCCTGCAGTAGCGCCTCTGGCCACTCCTGTGACCTACCGGAAGAACTCAAGACCACTACAGTGGTTACCTGGCTGACCACAGGCACCTGAGTGCTATATATATATATATATATATATATATATATATATATATATATATATATATATATATATATATTGAGAGGAGAGAGAGAGAGAGAGAGAGAGAGCGAGAGAACCTCTTGTCTAAAAGAAAGTGCATGTCTGAATTATTATATATATATTGTAAATGAACACTTGTCGATACTGAAGGGAATCCCAGGTGTTGATGAGCAACACGTGTAAAACACTATTCCCCCCTCACTTATTTCTTTACATTATTTCCACGCTTTAGTCTACACGATCCCATGTGGGCATTACGAAAAGAAATATGTTGGGAAAATAGGTAGAAGTCTGCCTATTAGAGAGAGAGCATAAAATAGAAATGCGTGCGCAACACAGACGACATGAAAAATGCATGTGTGATCAGCAGAAACACGGAGGGGGCGCCTGGTTGGACCAGTGCACAGATAATCTTCACGGCACCAGATCTCAGCTGACACCCATGTTTAGAAGCCTCTCTGACTGCTGCAGCAAACATTGCCACACAAAGAGCAGGAAGCTGCTTTATTGCCGCCACTTCGTAGAGCACACGTGATAATAAGCAAGCCCCATCCACACCAGATACCACCTTCAGGTGATGTTGAGGGGTTCTTGAGGAGTAGTGAAGAAAAACACTGTAAACTGTTATACGGAAGAGTTATTATATTAAGTAAAAGGACACAAATGCAACTAATGTGACATTTATATGGTATGGTACCATCATCTTTGCAAAAATGCACAACTATTACACTGTTAACAATGACACACATAAGAACACTGAATGAAGGTGGAAAACTGCAACATAACTGATGGCCCATAACAGGCAGGTCCTTCTCGGACTCATCCCTTCTCGATTACATATTTGTTCAACCAATTTTATGACTAACCTAGATCTTTGAATTATCTAATCTCACTGTCACACAGGTGGTTTCCTGGCTATATAAGCTCATGTCTTTCTACCCAAATGTACACGTGGAGTGACCAAGGACTCAGGACCGAAACATTACTAACAAACTGACCTAAAGTTTGCATTTTGAGTGTTTTCCAACAACCTGTCCGTTTCATACCATTTTCACCAGCCACATAGTGTGGTATTTTTAGTAATCAGATACATGGAGCAGTAACTTCAATAAACAGACACATGGAATGGTAACTTCATAAATCCTACATTAATCCTCACTTGGAGTAGTAACTTCATTAATCCTTCACCTGGAGTGGTAACTGCATTAATTAACGGTAACGTCATTTAGAAACATATTACTAGTTGTCAACCAGCTAACAAAGTACAGTTAGATTCCACCTCGTGACTACTACGACCACCTCAACCTCCACCGCATCACTATCACCTCAATCCCACCTCATCGCTACCACAACCACATTCAACCTCCACCTCTTCACTACCACTACCACCTCGACCTCCACCTCACCACTACCACCTCAACCCCACCTCATCACTACCACAATCACCTCAACTTCCACCGCATCACTACCACCTCAACCTCCACCTCATCACTACCACGACCACCTCATCACTACCACGACCACCTCATCACTACCACGACCACCTCATCACTACCACGACCACTTCATCACTACCACGACCACCTCATCACTACCACGACCACCTCATCACTACCTGAAACACCGTCTAGCTACTCGGATTATGTGAAGTCGACACAATCATTCCCACTCCCCACCAAGACCAAGAAGTGCACGGGTCACAGGACACCTCACAGTCCATATCAATATTACCAGCTGTGAGAGACAAGCTGCAGGTTCTGTCTGTATAGCTGATATTAAACTGGTATAGCAGATGGCTCTCTCGTCATCTTCAGACCAGCTTGCTAGGACTACCACATTACCACCACCTCCACTTCTTCCATTACTTATTTTTTCTGCCTTGAATGGCGTACCATCAACTGATCGTCATGATGTAGTTCCTGAATTAACGTCTGGAATCCGTTAACCACAGTCAACCCCTGCAATGTATCGTGTTCAATCCTATGTTTGCAAAGTGTCTTAAATGGCTGCATTTTTTTGCACTTACAGCTTCAGTGAGTAATTTATTTAATTGAGCAGTAATTTTGTTTGCAAAAAAAAAATTACCCACTTTTTTTTGTTGCATCTCTTGTCTCGACTTTTCATACCACTGTTTCGAGTTAATGACTTTGCACTTGAAATAGTTCTCTGTGTTTAAGTGAGTCAAACTCGTCTACTTGAAAGTTTGAATGAGATCTCGTTGTCTCCGTTTCCTAAAAGATAGAGAGAGAGAGAGAGAGAGAGAGAGAGAGAGAGAGAGAGAGAGAGAGAGAGAGCAGGTCAAGTGCTTTAAGTTTTTCTTCAATATTATCAATCAATCAAATAAGACCAGAGCAGCGGTAAGATGGAGAGGAAGAAGGATGGGGAAGGATGGAAATACTGGAAAAGGATGGAAGGGTGGAGGAGAGGAGGGTAAGAAAGGTAAGTGGCCGAATTACTATGGAGCAAGTGGTACAGATGTACTGCAAGCGTTGATGGAGAGTGGTGAGGGACGTCGGTATATGGCTCCCAGGTAGGAGCGTCGAGGGCGGCTTTAGCAGAGGCTGAGAAGGTCGAGAAGGCAGCCACCAGGGTCACCTGCACAGGGAAGCGATGGTGGAAGGCTTGTTAATGTTGTGTTCCATTGTGGAGAGAAGAGAACTTTGGTTTGGAGAGGTACTGCACTTCAAACTGGAGTGTGTCGTCTGGTGGAAGATTTGTTGAGATAATGGATGATTCCGCGGGCGGTGGTGGCGTAGGCGGTGTCGCAGGTTGAACCAAACAGTTCCTTGATTAAGTCTCTGTTCTTGAGTTCTTGAGCAAGCATTTCGTTGTTAAATTGTTTCGTGGTATAGAACCTGATACCATGCATATGTAGGCAAGGAGTTCCAGTAGCAGAGGTATGCTTGCTTACTGGATGGTTCGTTGCAGTAAAGGTGTATGGCGAGGTCGATGGTTTTTTCTGTGCAGTAGTGGTGTGGGAAGGTGTTGGAGGCTTCTCATTGGTGGGAGGTGGTTGTGTCATGACGGGCAGCGAGGCCTCTGATTGGTCCGTTGTAGTGGTGGTGGCTTGAGGGGGTGGTGGTCTCTCATTGGTGGATTCCGAAGTAGAGCAGGTTTCAATATTATTTCTTTCTCCGAATAAATGGTATAAAAAACCTACGAGTTGATAAATGATAAACTTGTGCGACACTTGGGTGTCATTATTCGCCAGTTTCGGTTATCATTCACAGGAGTTCGGTTGACTTTATTGATCAGTGATGATGAAATGTGATGGTGATGTAGTTGCGATGGAGGTGATGAAATAGGGTTGAGGTGGTTGTGGTAGTGATGAGGTGGAGGTTGAAGTGGTAGTGATGAGGTCGAGGTGGTCGTGGTAGTGATCAGGTGATTGTGGTAGTGATGAAGTGGAGGTCGAGGTGGTCGTGGTAGTGATGAGGTGGAGGTTGAAGTGGTAGTGATGAGGTCGAGGTGGTCGTGGTAGTGATCAGGTGATTGTGGTAGTGATGAGGTGGAGGTCGAGGTGGTCGTGGTAGTGATGAGGTAGACGTGGTAGTGATGAGGTGGTCGTGGTAGTGATGAGGTGGTCGTGGTAGTGATGAGGTGGTCGTGGTAGTGATGAGGTGGTCGTGGTAGTGATGAGGTGGTCGTGGTAGTGATGAGGTGGTCGTGGTAGTGATGAGGTGGTCGTGGTAGTGATGAGGTGGTCGTGGTAGTGATGAGGTGGTCGTGGTAGTGATGAGGTGGTCGTGGTAGTGATGAGGTGGTCGTGGTAGTGATGAGGTGGTCGTGGTAGTGATGAGGTGGTCGTGGTAGTGATGAGGTGGTCGTGGTAGTGATGAGGTGATCGTGGTAGTGATGAGGTGGTCGTGGTAGTGATGAGGTGGGGGTCGAGGTGGTAGTGTGAGGACAGTGTATCACAGGCTAATGGAAACAATAGAAGAAAATAATGGTAATAATTTAAAAGACATATTAACACCAGAGTGACGCTATGGGTAATCAGAAGTTGGGTGGGGATGGCCAGGGTTAAAGGGGGGAAATAAGGAGGAAATAGGGAGAGATTAGATAGGCTTTGAAGTCTCAGAAAATTCTTATTTCTCTTTATTATTTTTACACTTGTTATTGTTAAGATCTTCCCCTCTGAAGTATGCTCTGAGGGAGGAACATCTAGATAATAAGAAGAAATAAAAAAGTAATAGAGAGGGATATTTGAGAGAGTCCAAGCCCTCTCATCTCTCACCCCTCCCCTACCTCTTATACTGCACACCCCTCAGCCCTGGGACTAGTCTGGTTGCAACCCTTTGGATTTTTTCAAGGTTGTGAAAGCGACTGAGGAGCTGGGTGCTCCACACTGCTGGTGTGTACTCCAAGGTTACTCTGACACACTTAATGTGCAGACTTCTGAAGGAATTTTTTTATGAAGTTTCTTAAGGTTATAATGAGAATTGGTAGCCTGGCATAGGTAACTAAAGTGCAGCTCCAGTGATAGGTTAGGTGTTGTGTTTACTCCCAGGCCTTTTTCATGTCGGTGTTAGAAATGTCTCTCCTCTGTCTGTATTTCACTTCTTTTTCACTTTCTCTTCCCTCTTTTAAGTTTCCCGCTTCCTTTTTATCTCCACATCTCCCTACTTTTCTTCCTTTTCCTCCCTCTTTCCCCCGTCCGCCTCTTCCTATTTTCCTCCTTCCATCACTCCCTCTTTTCCTTCCCTTCTTTTTTCTCATCTCGGCTATTTCCATCTCCATCCTTCTCATCCTTCCTTCCCTCTCCCCCACCACTCTTCCTTTCCTCTCCCTCTTTCTCATTTCCATCCTCTCCTCGCTTCTCCCTCTTCCAATCTCCCATGCTAGACACAACAACACAGCAAAAGAAGGGTTGAATTGTTTATCGTTGTTTTTGTGGATGCTGCCGTGTTTATCCTGTACGTGCTGACATAACCGTGGTGATGCCCTTCCCTCTCACCAAAACAGCTTTTTTATTCCTTCATTATCAATGTATCTATCTATTTATCTATCTATCTATCTATATATATATATATATATATATATATATGTCGTGCCGAACTCATCTAAAATTAAGTCCTTTCTAAAATTTTCTCTTATACGTTTAAAGATATATATTTTTCATTTATGTTAATGTAAGAATTTATAATTTTGTACCAAGAGAAACTTTGAAAACCTACCTAACCTTATTACAACAAGCGCAATTTAATTTAGCCTAACCCAACTACATATATTTTAGATACGTTAACATTAATTTAATAATAATCAAACACAATGAAATATATTTTTTTCGTTATGTTCAGAATGATTTTAGCGAAATTATTGCATACACAAATTTTCACTTGTCTTATATGGCAAGGTGAGCGTTGCTATTTAAGCCAAAATCGCAAGTTTTACCTAATCGGCACGACATATATATATATATATATATATATATATATATATATATATATATATATATATATATATATATATATATATAATGATATTAAAGTGTAATAAGCACTTGTCACTGATGACTCACATGGAGACAGAAACTCAAAAGATTAATTGATCTGTATATTTCGGCCCCCTGCTGGGGTCCTCTTCAGCAGATACACATGGGAATTGAGAACATGAATTTATAGGAAGGTTGCACCTCTCAACCGTACAGGTGAGCTAGAATATTTAATTCAGATACGAATTGGTGTATCTATTTGTATATCATTAAGCATATGATATCATTCACATATCTGCACCATGTAGATTTATCAGAAAAAAAATCTGTTAAGCAATCTGGTTTCAAGAAATTCAAAGTACAAATTGGTAAAGACTGGCGAGAGATAATTTCCCATTGCCATACCAAATTTCTCCAAAACTCACTATTAAGCACAAACTTTGAATCAATAATGCCAAGTTTAATAAACTCAGTGATGTCGAGGCAGGCAATGGTAAACCATAATTAGAGGAGTTACGTGAAAAACAAAGGGACATCAGAACTAACCATACTGTAATCCTTTAGGTCAGTCATGGTGCTTAATTTGTAAACCAAATTAATATTATTCTTAACATTAAAGTTTGAAACCTTGCCCACAATTTCGGCTCAATATATATACTAGTCATGTAAATAATTTGCAGGCGACTGAGCCAATGGAGTCAATTATGGGTCTGGCGGATTACCTGGTTCATGTGCTTTGATTAATCCATACATATATGGTAAAGATGGGTTGGTGACCATGAATTTTTTAATTAGTACATCATTGCATTCCAGTAGGCGTTTTATTGTTTTATAAAATCTACTATTAATTGAGTTTGCAATAAGTATCTGTATCATCCAAGAGATCATCCATCTTACTTAGGTAATCAGTTTATATCAGAATTACTACTGCATTTATTTTGCCTGTCTTAGTAAGATGCAAATTTTAAATATTTTTAAAGATTTTCTCATGACTTAAAAATCTGTGAGGGTAATTGAGAATATTTTTTGTCACGTAACTATAGGCCATCACCTTATTAATTAGGGACCAGGCTGGAGGCCAGGCCTATAATTAGCTCCATTGACTTTGTCGTCAATAAGAGAAGAGAGATTAAATTAAACTCATGGCGTATATACACTGAGAAGTACAAACCTCTCTTTGTATATAGCCTTGTCATATACTGTCTACATATTTTTGCCTTGTCATATATTGTCTACATATTTTTAACATTCATCTCATTTGGTGAAAGTTTTTAAACTCAATAAGTTTTATTGTATATATTAGATTATGCATTTTCATTCATCATTTCTAAAATGTTTTAATTATGAGATATTTCAAAATGGAGCAATTTGATAAGACCACCATGGGTTACTGACCAAAAAACAAACATGTTATTTTTTATATTTGTCAAAAGCTAGTAGTACACTTTCGGTATTGTACGCCATTATTAAATTCACAGCTGATACAAAGATTGCAAATGCTGAACATTTACAATATATACTGTGATACAAAGGTCATGTATGCCAAATTTGATGGGCTAATATTTCAACTTTCTTTATTATTTATATTATGCCGCCGAAGTGGCTACTTTATTGCGCACTCCATACCTATCCTGCAGACTGCGGCACAAGAACACATACATACATAAAACTCTAGGAAGCAACTCTGAAAGGGATAACGAGAATACATTTAGATATATATTATCTACAAATTGTCAATTCATTTATGTTACGCCCAACCTATAAAGTTTTGCTTAGGACTTTAGGGACTACCTCACATATACGCATATGGTACGAACACATTAGGACGCCTCATGCCATATACGTACAACGTACAGCCTGTTCATCCTTCCTGCCGGTAAGTTTATGGTACGACTGTGGTGCCAATGGACTTCCAGAAGACTCGTCTCTGTCTCTCACATCCCCCGGTACTGTTGACAACCATATTTGTCTGGGTCGTAATGTAAGGGAAGGTATTTGAGATGAGTTTGTTAATTTTGGCGAAGAGACGTGTCGTATCGTTGTTAGCCTAAATTAAGGGCTTAGAGCTGGGTTAATATATGCATGCATTATTCCTGGCGTGAAGTTCAGTCTAGTTGCTTCCAGTGATTGGTTGGAAGAGGGCCTCCGTCTGTCTGTCTGGCTCTTTCTCTTTCTCTCTCTCGCTCTCTGACTCTAGTTGATCAAAGGAATTGGAAAGAGTTGTGCATATCTGGCAACAATGAATAGAGGGATATAGCAGAAATTGAGAATCTAAAATACCATATATATATATATATATATATATATATATATATATATATATATATATATATATATATATATATATATATATATATATATAAAGGTAATCTCCCATTACACACAAGGCTTAAAAATACATCACCTTTGCAACAGGTGCGAATATAGGAATCACAAACCTTCATCAGACAGGTACGTGAGATATACAGGTATATTACGTGTAAATGGGGTGTCAGGCCTCGTTATCCATGCGCCGGTAATCTGCTGTGGTAAACAACAGCAGCTGTTTCTAAATTGGACTTTTATTTGCAGGTATAATTTCATGTGGGAGATGGAGGTGGTGAAGGCGGCTGATTATGCTGGTCTTCCACGCCAGATTACCTTTATTAATCTTTATTATCTCTATCAATCTTTATTTTTCCCTTCTATTAATCTCTATCATTCCCATCTTTATTGATCTCTGTCATTTCCTCTATTCATCACTCTCATTCCATTTCTATTAATCTAGGCCGTTCCCTATGTTCATCTATCATTCTGTCTTTATTACTCTCTCTTATCCTCTTTATTATTCCCTTATATTCTTTATTAACTTATCTCCTTTTAATATCTCTCGTTGCTCTATTAGTCTCTATCATTCTATTTTTTCTTCAACCAGTTAAAAGCAATGACATGTGGTGATCGTTTTATAATGCAGTACAAAGCTTCCTCATAATACCAAGTGTGCAGCATTCATTATTTATCTCAAAGGGGTTCCTTGGTGCTCCTCCCGAGCTCTTAATTAATCTAAAGAACTGGAGTTATGCTTCCCTTTCTCGTGATTGCCTTCCATTTCCCAGGCTCCGTATGATCCCTTACGTACTTAGCGTTTCCCCCCTGAATATAATTATGCAGAAAAGCTCTAGCTTCGGTAATTTACAATGGACGTGAATTTTCTTGAAATTCTTCAGAGGATGACTGAAGTAATCTCCTTCAGAAAAAGAATGACTGAAGTAATCCCCAGCATTAAGAACTTTCGTTATTAAGAGCGACAAGGATAAAGAAATTTGCATTCTCTGGAAAGTCGTGGAGGCGAGACATGATGTAAATACACGAGTGGATTAAAGTCTTTATTAAAGGCGGTATCATAAGGGTCTTGATCATATAAAAATATATTTACTTTCGTAAATATATTTTTAATATATATTTAATGTATATTTTTAATATATATTTAATATATATGAAATATATATTTACTTTCGTAAATATATTTTTGCAAATGTATTTTTGGTTTCGAATGGGTGATTCATCACAAGGAGAGGTGGAAGCTCGACCCTCCGGCCGCTGATTTCTGGGCACACGAGCTACCTATAATAATAATTCCCTACCTTGGTGGGAAATTGCCGATGTGTTAATAAAAAATAATAATAATAATACCTAGGTAGTAGGTACTACCGTCCAGCCAAGTGAGTGTGAAACAGAAACCTGTAATTGTTTTACAAGATGGTAGGATTGCTGGTGTCTTGCTACTTCTACTTACATTTAGGTCACACTACACATGCATGTACAAGCATATATAATTACATACCAATTTCTTCTATTTTCGTAATAGTTCTTATTTTTCCTTATTTCCTCTTATTTCCATGGAAAGTGGAAACGAATTCTTCCTCCGTAAGCCAGGCGACTAAAATTCCGGAAACAAGGGGCTAGTAACCCCTTCTCCTGTATAAATTACTAAATGTAAAAAGAAAGACTTTTGTTTTTCTTTTTGGGTCACTCTGCTTTGGTGGGATACGACCGGATTGTCAATAATAATAATAATAATAATAATAATAATAATCTTTATTTCTACAAGTACATGTATAAGGTATACAGGCCTAGCTGACATAAATGACATACTACAGAAAGCCCCTTGTTATGCAGAGCATTTCGGGCAAATTATGTCAATTTTGTCCCAGGATGCGACCTATACCAGTCGAGTAACACCCAGGTACCTATTTTACTGATAGATGACCATGGACAGCAGGTGTTTTAAGGAAACACGCCCTAATGTTTATATGCGTACCCGGGATCGACCCCGGACCTCAGTGTGTGAGCTGAGTGCGCTAGCAATCGAGCTACTTGAATTAGTAAACAAGATAAGGGTCAAAATTATACACTTTATCATAGAAGCGCCGAAATTGGTGTGGTTGGGAAACAGGCATTCCAACCATTTTGGTTATAGAGCCGCCCTGATGTACACCTGTGACCCCAATGTCGACTATCTTTTGTCGGCTATTACCTTTGATTTACCAAATCTTTGTCAAATATTGAGTTCTCATTGCAAATTTTATGTCAATTCCTCTGTTTTGAAGGTCTAGATATCTAATAAACATGAAAGCAGCATCTTTAACTGTTCTCTAGTACGCCATCAGGGAAGCCTCTAGGGCTTCCCTGATGTCGTAATATAGTTAAAGAAGCAAAATCATGTTAGTCGTTCGCATTTAGTATATTTATATAATGAATTCCTTTATGTTGTGTCAGGAGGAAACTTCAGAATCCCTACAGTGTCCAGAGGACACGAAGCGCCAAGACAGAGGGTCAGGCTGCCACAGTTTGGCAGACTCATAAAATTCCACGAACTGAATAATTTGCCATTGCTCATTAATGATGATAGATTGGATGAGGGAAATGGTATACAAAACATTATCAGAACGCAAAGCAAAATAGCATAAGTCATGTCTCATCAAATTCAACATTACTAAACAGGAAAGAAAAAAACTGTCTTTGATTCTCCTGCTGAAGAACAATTTCCAAGAACTTCACAAGTCATTGTGATCAGTCTACACTAGTACTTGTAGGTTTAAAGACTTTTTCTGTATTAAGTGTCATAAGAAAGGCCACTTGAGAAGAGTGTGTGGAGAGAAAATTTTAAAAGTGTCTCCTAAGGCTGTATCAAATTCGAGTATTGACAAAAACAGGACATCAAAAAACATATATTTCTTTTGAGATAAAAGTCAACAAACCCTTACATGGTGCTTCTAAATTTGGTTTAGCTGTATTTACTATAACCATTTAGAGTATGTGTACTAATACCAACAAGAAAATAATCCTATAAATGTTAATTGTGTTTGCAATAACTACTGAATATCATTTCCTATTGCCAGAAATTGATTTATTAGAATTCTTGACCATGAATACCATGGGGGTACATGCATTTACTGACACTTTTTTCTTGGGTCTATAGTAGGGATGGGATGATACCGATACTTTTCCTCTTTTTTTATTTTTAAAATTAAAATGACTATGCTCGATATATAAGGGAATGTTTATTGCGCAGTGGGTATTAAATAACACAGGAAGGTTAAATGGTGAATAACTTAATTTCTCTCAGATAATAATGTTATTACTCGTTATTTGTCTGTTGTGTTGGTTACTGGTTGTCAAAGGCACTTGTCGATAGTGCGTGCTGTGTGCTGTGTGTGTGTGTGTGTGTGTTTGTTACTTAGTTACCAT